>JAOSYY010000012.1:12752045-12773420 GCA_025727935.1 Hebomoia glaucippe | reverse complement strand
TATATATATATAACAACATACCTTATACGTCAAGGCTGTATAGTAAAAAAGTGAGATATCAATACCAAGTCATATAACATTGTCTTCATAACTGCAAATTTACGACAGATAGGTAAATAGAAAAGCATCCTCGGTTGTAAATTACTATAATATATCAATTAAGTGTGATTAGACAATACGATTACAGGTTCGCATAAGAAGTTGGCATACTAATTGTTTCATAGGCTTTTGTTACACCGCGATGCAAACACGTCTTTGTGACCTTTTTATGTTTAGAGACTTTCACAGTTCGGAAAATATGCATCTTATTCCCGGAAGGTTCCAAAAGACAATGGCTGCGACACGCGAACTGTTATCTTTGTTCGTTACGGACATCGCATGCTTATTACAGAAAAATATATTTAAGTGCATGTTATTATTGTGAGCTAACACACATAATCATTCGCTGTTTGTTGTGACCAAGATTTTTGTTCTTTGAAATTGAATCGGTTTTAAATACGCGTTTGACGGCTCCTTGCATGACAGGCGTGGTTTCGATATTCAATTATAATATTTATTGTATTGATAAAAATCAATAACTCATTATTGAAAGACAAAGCGTTTTGCTGCGCTATTACGAAACTTGTAAATACGAACTGGATCCAGACCGGTCCCATTATGTAACACGATACCATCGATTTTGAACTTTCGTTTCAACGAAGCAAAACTTAAAGTCCTTGATCAGCCCAAAAAACTACAGGTCGTTGCGATCGCAACTCTACCGAGAGTGAGAGTGTTCGCGTCATAAGCTTTCGCTGGTTCGTATGTATTACCTCACGTCTTCTGATCTCCTGGTACTTTAAGACATTTAAAGTTTTCTTTTTTACTTAAAAATTATATTTTTTGTAATATATTCATAAAGCCTTTATGTGTTTCAATGAAGTTTGTACAGTTTTTAAAATACATAATTACAATAATGTTGAATGAAGTTGATCTTGAAAAATAAATCATTTTAAACGAGATTGGACTGTAATTATTATTGTATATAACAGTTAACTGAAAATATTGTTATTATATTATAATAACGAAGAACACAGACTTCACGCATCAAGCAAACAATGAACTTTAAATACAACGTGAAATTCTGAATTAGCATAAAATAGAGACTTTATCGTAATAAGCCCAGTGAATAATGATATTTGACATAATATAATAAACACTGTGTGATGCTTTAACGCAGTCGCTAAGTGTACCCTCAGGTTGATTAATGGTTTCCGAACGAGTAGAAAGGCTAATAACATTGAAATAATAATACGTACAGGGACTTCGTAGTAACTGAATATTTTATTTCTCCAAAATTACACTGAAATAAGATGTAAAATCTTTGTTTAAGTTCAATTTTCGAAAATTTTCCATAAACTTTTAAAAGATTAATAGGAACTGCGAAGGTTAGGGTGAAATGTAAATGTTAGTATACAAAAATGATTTAGAAAACCTTACCGTTTTATTACTTTTAAAAATGTTGCGTTGCAGCGTATTCGGATATTACGCAAATTGAAAGATAGTTACAAATATTGTATGGTCATCGTTGGGAAATACTAACCGGCCAGTTTCTCAACACTATTGTGAGATCGAATATAGAATATGTTCATAAAAACAATGTTTTTAAAAAAGATTAAAGATACTAAAATGGAAATATCAACATCTATTGGCAAATCTAGGTCCAGCCACTTAGCCAGACATTATTATTTATAAGCATAATTTAGGACGGTATTAAATTAATTTTAAATAAGGAATTTCATAAAACTAATGATATTATCACGAGAGACTCTCATCCAAAATGGTTTCGGTCAGAGCTTGATATTACATAACACACGTTCAGCAAAGTTCAACGCACCTCAAGACTTTTTAATAAAATTAAACTTAGCGTTAAATAAAAGAAAAAAAAAGTTATTTACTTTTATATTTCGACGCTTTAGCTAAAAATTTTCCTCTTGGGTTTTTGTAAATTGTGCTAATTTATATGAAAAGGGAAATCTCAAATGTCAAGGTTTACGCAACGGAATTGTTTAGAATGGGTGTTATTTACGTAATAAAAATTTAGCTCTTTCTTATTTTACTATGTATGTTGTAACTTGAGGCTTCTTTCTGTTATGCAAGCGAGGGGTCACCACGCTCATCGTTACGCAACAGATCGCCCACTCTTACGATAGTACTTTCTACCTCACTGCACCTGTCTCTGAGATGTGTTAATGGATTGTAAGGATGCTAGATCTCATCTCGTCCGGCTTGTATAACTTTCATGTGCTCAACAAATATTTGGTTTTAATGTGCGTAGAAAGAAAAGATTATATTCGTTTCTTTATCGATATTTTTATGCAAAAATATTATTTATAATACGACTAAAATTAGGCATTAAAATTACTATTTACATAAATACATTTAGGCACCGTAATTTTTTCTCTACTTAAAACTAGATTTGTCGCCGGCAAAGCAGGTATCACATGGAAGCACGCTCGGTGTGCTTAGTATGGGCCGGATTGGCCGGGGGGGCCGTATGAGGTGCTGACTCCTGAGGAACCGTGTCCTCCAGAGATGATGCCACCACCAATGCTGCCACCGCCGATGCTGCCGCCGTGTCCACCACCGATGCTGCCGCCGTGACCGCCGCCAATGGAGAGACCACCGCCGATGCTACCACCAGACACACCGCCGCCAATACCACCGCCAAGTCCAGATCCACCAATACCACCGCCGATACCACCGCCAATACCACCGCCAATAGCTCCACCACCGATAGCACCACCCTCCTTTTGGGTCTTGTACTTGATGAAGTAAACTTCGGGTTTTGAGGGCTGTGTAGGGGCAGCGGTGGGGATGGTGATGTCGGGTTGTTCGTCGGGTTTCTTGACCAACACGTAGACGAGGGTCTTCTCTTCGTTCTGGGCTTGAGCAGGGATGATGGGTGCGACGGGTGCGGGAGGTGCTGGGGCCTTAATGAAGATGATTTTGTAGTGCTTCTGGGGAATGGCTCCACCGGAGATGATTTGTGGGCGTTGTTCTTCGGGTTCTGGGGGTGGGACGTGAACGTAGATGTGTTTCTGGACAATGGGAGCGCCACCGAAACCGCCTCCGAATCCACCGCCGCCTCCGGATGAGAATCCACCACCACCTCCGGATGAGAATCCACCGGATGAGAATCCGCCCGAGGAGAATCCTCCGCCGAGTCCTCCACCGAGTCCTCCACCTAGTCCACCTCCGAGTCCTCCACCGACTCCGAAGCTGCTAGAGCTCAGGCCTCCTGACGAGAATCCACCGCCGAGTCCTCCACCGTGGCCCCCGCCGAAGCCTCCACCGAGACCGCCTCCGTGGCCACCGAGGCCTCCACCACCGGGCGCATTGTAACTGTATCCCGCCTCGGGTCTTGCCGAGCCGATTGCCGCAACGGCCGCTAATACCTAAAGCACAATGAAAAACACATTAGTAACTTATTAGACGATTCTTTGTATCATCATGTAGGTAAAAGAAAGTGATATGCGATTCAGTGCATCCGCTCGCGATATGTCACTACGCAACATTGTTTAAATGAGATTGCAAATTCGTGAGAGCACAATGTTTGAAGGCGTCCGAGCGGCGTGCACTGAGTCAGTCCCATGAGGAAGCACGACTCCCGAGCGGGTCACACACAGGTCACAGATCACTTTCACTGCACACATATACCTACCAAGAACGCTTTCATGTTGACTCGCGGAGGTCTCGTGGTTGTATGATGCTCTGTGCCTCAATCTGAACGTTTATATACTGCCAACTCGTCTACACCTCTCTCCCTGACTCTTCCTAAGATTCGGCCTTCGGTCATACGAGAATTATGATTTTAATGACACCCACCCGAATTTATTTTCGGTGAAAACAATGATCTGAAATTATCACTCGACACTTTCACACTTAACTTATCATAATTATCGTTTTGTCAATAAGATGCACATAATATTTGTCTTTTGTTTAAAATGACATCCGTCTTGTCTGCCCCACTTGCGTCGTCATATGAAATAGTGAAACAATTACGTTAATAAGACCTGTTGTGGGAAAAATAAATTTTTAAACGCGTTAAGTATCGTTTCACGATATTTCTTTTATGTACGATTCAAATATTGTCATCGATAAATTTAATATATGACAAAACTTGCCGAATCTGTAATAATTATATTACAAACATAACAAATTAATGTGAAAAGCTTCGTAAATGGAAAAGTATATTTTATTCTCACAATGAGTTAGCTATACTTTATTAAAAATTGAAAATACAATTTTATTGATTGAAAGTTTCTCAACGATTTTTATAATACAAAGAATTTCAAAAGCACATATTAAGATAAAATAATAATAAGTCGTGGTTGAATTTCAATTCAATATTCGAAAATTTCAATTTTAAAATAATATTTTATTTATACGAAGTCATCAACTTCATCTTACTTAAGTTTCACTTATTATATATTATAAAAGTAAATTTCACAGAGTTTTTTATACGTATAAAATGAAAGTACGTACTTATGGCAAAGATGTTCGGAATTATTACAAATCACTCCGTTCTTATGACATGACGACCCTTTGAACTGAAGTCTTCCTGTGTAATTATGTTAGATAAATAAAAGCTGGTTGAATTAATCTGACATAATAATAAGGGAATTCGCTACGATTTATCAAAATATACGTGTTTCGAATCTATTTAGTAGTCTTGCAATCATAATTTCACCAAGAATATAAATATGTATTAGGTTGGAATTTTAAAGTGTTTATGCTAAAGTTAAGTACGTTAGTCGTACGATCAAGCCGCGGAGGTGTTAGTTTAAAAAACAATAATAATTTTTATTTCATCTTCATCAGACGATCTGAGGGTGTTAATGGCAGGTGGTAACTCAGTCATATGATGTAAGTAATTACTTAATAATGTGGTGTCGACCTATTTATTTTTATTTCGAGTTTACAGGTGGCAAATGATTTGGAAGACTTAACTGATCATAAAAACTGTAAAGCAATTAACTGCAAAAATAACTGCAGAGTTTTTTCCATTATAACTTATACAAATATTTTTTAAATTAGAGGTTTCTGAATGTACAAAGTAATTTTGAAACAACGTAGCTGAATATTCGAGATCATAATATATATGTAGATAAGAACTATTTTTTTGCATATTTTTTATTTCTATATATTATCCCTTTCAAACTAGCTAATTAAAATTTTCACACATGTACTAAGAGCCTAACAAATGTACCATTTGTAAATAAATTTTATTGGTTTAATAAATCTTGAAATCGAACTTAATTGGATTTAAATGCGATCATAATCCTAGATATCAAAAAGTGTTCATACATATACTAGATTGTAACGTACATAAATTACTTGATATAGATTTTGATTTAAACTTTTGTTGAATGCCAATGTTTTTGAACGCGAGAAATTAAAAACATTTGTCGTAAGTCCGATAAAAATGCATTTCAAAGCGTACCGGATTTTACAAAGTTTAAAATATAACATTATTTATTGACTTTTATTTTTATAATACAAAAATAAATACGATAACAGAAAATTAAGATAAAAAAAAATCATATTAATGTCTTACTCACATTTCAATAAACACTTTTCTTTTGATATAGTTTATAAATAAAAAGTCTATTTGTTTTAGGTTACACTGGATTTGTACTGATTCAATTGGCTGATTCAAAGTAATTATAAACAATTGAAATATCTTAAAAAAGTGACGTTGAATTTTTTTTAATTATGCTACCTCTGTAGATATACTAGTGGTCCTAAATGTAATATTACTTGCACACTATTAAAACTACGTGTTACATAAAGCTCGTTTAAAAGCTCTGCGGAAATGATACAAATACTCTTAAATACATTAGACTTGACGGAATCTTGCTTTCTTCTGTTTAAACAAGAAATCACCAAAACTGGAAAACACGTACCGCAGTGGTTCAATTTGCGTAACAATGATATTAGAATGCAAAGATAACTAAAAGTTACATAAGCCTTAGTCATAGTCCAGTTCAGAGGGCCTACTGTGAACTACTTTAGTGAGCGATTAATCTGTTAATTGTATGGAACAATATTAAGTGCTTCCCCGCGGTTCCAATCGCGTTATATACCTTTCCAATAGCCCTCGAGTACCTTATACGAAGATTAAGGAATTGTTTAGTTTTATGAAATGTTTTTGATGATTAATTTCTGCGCCATTATTTAAGATTTTCTTTCGAACCTTCTACACAAGAAAACTAAAAAAAAAGTTGCATGACTACAATACGGTTGATCTTAACTTATTTCGTGGCCAGGGATCAATGGAAAATCATTCATATTATGTAGAGTTGAAAACAAAATACTGTAGTAATCATGAGTATTATTATCGTCGAAATAAGGAAATGTCTTACATAACGCATGAAAGTTGAATTAGGAGCAGTGAATTATTAGAAGATGGATTTAATGCAGTATCGAAAGTAAAAAGTTGGCAACATAGGTTAAAATACACCTCTCGAACTATAAATATATATAAAATTTTCGTGAGTTTCGTTCAAATCTCTAAATAATTTTAGTCATATAAAAAGATTCTCGTTTATTTAAAAATTACAATCTTATGTTCAGAATAATAAAAGTGTATTGACGTGTCCTTTAAAGAGATGGAACATAAACATTTATTTTTTATGGCAAATAGGATATCGGTCGGAGATTTTTTTTCTTATAATCTCGGAATCCAAGCTTTGAACAGCGTAGCTAAAGCCTAAAAAGGTCTATACGTCTACATAATTCATAGATCTATCATTATCAATATAAAAAAAACAGATGAACTGTCGAATGTTCAATGAAAATCCTAAACGAGGTTAATATAGTATTATTTTTTCCGACTAAGATGCTATCTGAACACCATTGCCATGATGTCCATACTTCAAAGCAAAATAACGATGCGATTGTATCGAAATAACAGTGGTCAGAATTTTAAGACAACAGATTTTACTGGGTTATTTTGAATGACAAAAAGCTTAATAACTGGAATGTGACATAATGATAGGAACCAGATTCAACTTTAAACAAGCGTCATTCGTTAATGTTCAGAGCTTTCTCGGTCTCCGTAAAATAATATCTGCTTAAATTGTTAATAACAAACTTAGTTTTATTTACATTCGTTAAATCTTAAGTGGTTACATATTATACATTGAATTATTTCTAATATATATAGTTTGAGTATTCCTAATACAGCAGACCTGTGCGAGGGACTCTTGATGAAATAACCCCAGCAATTTTGGAGACAAGATGAAACGAACAAACGTTTTTTTAAACAAATGAAATGAATTATGTATATCAACGCAGATGTAGTTTTAAAAAATAGGTCCCTTATGTATTTTATAAATGTTTTACAAATAATAATAATAAATTATATTTAATTAATCATTTGCGGACAATTATTAATACTAGCTGTCGCTAGATACGCTTATTTTTTATAAAGTTTATGTAGAAGTTTCGTTCATATTTACTTAGGTACTTTCCAATGTCGATTTAGAAAGACACGTTTGTGCAGAAGAATAAATAAATAAAATACTTAAAGGACTTTCCGGTTTCACAAGCAGTGTTATGTAGTGACCACTCTGATGCAATAGAGAAAGATGGAGTGAAATGAATCCCCAACCTTTCGAGTATAAAGGTATTCCATATTGGATTATAAAGCGCTCGGATCGTACACAAAGTCCGTTTTGTAAATATTTAAGAGGACAAAATTTAAAAAAGGCTCAGGCATTTTTCAGTTTGTAAACGACCCAAATTCCATAAAAAGTAAACAATATTTTTTAAAGCAATTTCGACAGTATAAAATGGACTAATGTAGGCATATCTAGAACTGAGCAAACATATTTTTTAAACTATTGGCTGTGAATAATCCATAAACACGTAACACTAGTTCAATCCAGAATCATCCAGATTCAAAACGTGAAATGCTTCATAAATGTTTTGTTTATAAATATTTTGATTTTAACGAGATGAAGGAAAACGCGTGGGTCTTACTAGTAGGAGGACTAGAAATATAGCAGTTTAAATACAATACCCAGCGCTTGTCGGGTTTGAGAAAGATAAAAAATGATGTGCCTTACACAAGACTGACATATTTATCTGTAATTAAACACAATCCATGTAACAGACAGAAAAATGTCTAAGAAACACGGAATACATTTAAATGTTATTAAATGGACATACATTTATTTATAATTAATTATGATTAAATGTATGTAGATTAATTAAATTTAATTATAATTTGAGATTCAATAAAATCATAGTTTACGAGAAGGTACCTAAACTTTTCGATTATGTCTTACTAATAAAAATGTTGCGAACTTGATTACGCATTTCATACTTGGTTTTGAATTATAAGACATAAACATTGAAAACATACAGATAAGTATCATCTGCCTTTGATAATTTACCACTATATAGTGGGATATAAACATTTATGGTTCTATTAACAAAACAAAAGAACACTCCATAACAGTGCAATAGAATTTATAAGAGCTAACACTGTCTTTTAATGGGAGCTTATCATAACGAACTGTCTATATAACAATATTTTTGTACGGCAAAGTAGAGAAGTTTTGTCAGGCTGTGCGCGTTTTAGGCTAAGTCGCATCTATTCCTCAGATTTAAGTATAGGATCTACAACGCTTAATGAAATGCACAATTGAACTATTACATTGGAGATCGTACAACCTTTAGAAGCACTAAAATTACGGATATGTCGAAGGATTAACGAGATGTGCAATTCAATTTCTATTAATTCTGATATACAATCAGTTTAATCGGTAGACGAAGATTTAATGAAAAGAGATATAAATATGTTATCATAACGTTCTAAATTCAAGATTTATTATAGTGTTAATTTGTATTCAATGATGATAGCTAACGTTGCTTAACTTAATTTAGCTTTTGGCGTCCATTACCTTGTTTCAGACATAATTCTATAATAAACTATGCGGGTCACTCGTTATTTTGAAATGTCTTTTTTTGCATATAATAAATTCGTATCTCATTATAGCTCTAGACAGTTCTATTAATATCATTGACATTTACTTGCTAATGTATTGTTAATATACCTTCATTACAATTAGTCAAAACCGCGTTTAAATTTGATTAATTTGCCAAAATGATATAATACAATAAGTATAAGTATTTTCAGTTATAATTTTAACGAAGATAGATGTTAGAGCTGAAAATCGGTGAAATTACTGATATCAAATCTTTTTAAGGATTACGACGAGCTTTGTAGAAATTGCTATGGCACTACACTACATAATTATTTTAAAACGCATGAAACGACGTAAGCTGTGTCAAGTATCTGTACCTACTCGGAAATTTTCCTTTCACGATGAAAGTTAATTTTTAGTTTATTTTTGTAGACGAAATTATCTATGGTAAAATTAGCCTTCTAATATTATGTCATAGAAGTATCTTTGATATGTTGTAAATGAGATGCCACCGTAATAGCAGTTGGATAACATATTCTGAGTGTTTCTTATGCGCGGAGTCGCGTACGCCTCATATTCTAATCACATAATATGATATCAATGCTTTACGGGAAAAAGGTATCGTAATCGATGTTCGATGTTTCGCTTTCTTGCGTGCATGTGACGAAACGGAGATGTCGCTGCACTAATTAGCTTTTAAAATCTTTGCAGGGCTCAGGTGTACTGTAATTAAGTGAATTCCTATGTCTCGTAGTAGGGTATTGGGTATACATATGTGTCTTACATCTTAGACTAGCAAGTACACGTTGAGCCTTCTGAGCAGTCTGTCAAAACATTTTTTTTAAACAAGAGAAAACTAAAAATTAATCAGAAAACATGTTTTTTTTGCATATTAAACTGTATTTGTAATATAAATTTATGAAATTATATGATGACAGATTTATCATTTAGCTGAAAAAATAAATTTGGAACCTATTGCTTTCAAAAATTGTGTTGTAAGTTATCGTTTGTGGTAGTTAATATATTGATAGGATTACCTCAGCCACAGATCTTTCAATGACCCGATTTTATTTCCTCCGAGCGATCGGAAATTCATATATCTGCTACAAGGTCAGACGCGAATTAAAAAAAATATAAACACATGTTTCCGTTGGATTCTATATAGATGTACATTAATAACATTTCAACGATTATACTTTCATGACTTTGTATTTTGCGAGAGAAAGGACTCGAACAGGAAAAGATATTATATGTAACAGCTGTCAGACTGTTTTGTAGTTACGTAATAAGCGGTATGTTTTTGGTGATACCTTGAGTATTGGCGATGTTTTAAACATTCTTTTTTCAAACTGGCCCTCTATTATACTATCAAAAATTGCTTTCGTCCATGTAATAGTATTTTAAATTTCCAGGCTAGAATTATTTTTAATATTCAACATTTTTCACATCTGCTCTTTGTTAGTTTTTTGCAGACGAAATTAAGTTTTTTCTGATTCGTTTTCATTATTCTATAAATATGACGATCATATAATCTATTTATGGCATACAAAGATTATTTAATCGGAACAAAGGGAATATGTGTCCAATTAATATGACATGTTGGTCTATGGTACAAACTTATGTCATTCATTCCTCATAATACCCACCAGACGTCCGTTTCAATTTGATACTTTGCTCACGTATTTAGAACCCATGAGAATACAATAATAGACGTTTTGATTTTAAACGTCGTACTCGAACACTTTCCTTTCAGTTCGACGTTAATTTTTAACACGCTTTTATTATCTTACAAACAATTTAATCAAATTTATAAGTAAATCTTTGAGATTCGCACCAAAATTACAATTTAATGTACTGTTATTAATGAATTCGGATAACAGTAAAACATCTGTGCTTTCGTTTAAAACTACTTGGCATTTTAGTTTCATAGGTCTATAAAATCTAGCTCAAAACATTTGACATTTACGAAAGACAAGCAGAAAATGAGGTAAATGTTGGTCTAGATATTGGGTGTCTCGGTTGAGACTACGGGTCAGTGAGCGAATACCGATTAAAGATTTAATTTGTTATCACGAACGATAATAAATGATTACAATCACACCATTATACACTGTATTATACCTATTAATTACGAACCTTTTAAAACCTGTTTCTAAATTGTATCGTATATTAATGACTTTAGAAAAATAATACATGTTCCCGAATTATCATGTCTAGTAAATAATGACTTCAACAGCCCTATTAAGGTATAAAAATTATGAGGTGTAACTATTGCGACGAAGTAATAATAGCTTAGAATTTAATTTCATAAGCCAGCACCCGTAAGTGACCTCACCATATAGAAGTATTAGAGCGTTTCAGTAAAAATACGCATCGTATTTTTTACGAACGCACGTCACTATGATCTGCGCAGCCGTTCCGGTCAAGTTAATTTGTTAAAGTGTTAAAATATGGGTTTTAGATTTCCTTCAAATATTAAAGAATTCTTCGGGAAAATCTTCGAATCTTCAACCTTTTGTTGTTCTGCAACGAGGTATCTCTCTGTGTACGCATTTTTAAATGTTCGTATATATTCTGTGTTTTCTCCGATTTTATAAATGAAATAACTTTTGTAAAGTCAATATGTGTTCCCAGAAGCTAATTATTGACTGAATTCATAAAAGATTTTGAAGTTGGGTTCGGGTAGGTACTTGGATCTTGAACAATGCAAAATATTTGCTTTTCTTAAGGTTGAAGAATTTTTCTGAAGTAATCCGATAATATTTCTGCATTGTTTTTCTCTTAAAAATAAAAGGTTTATTATTTATTGAATTATTCGGAAATTTGGGATGGCACCGTGATTTGATGATATTTATTAATTAATGCGAGTTTCTTTGCATTTGCCCTTGAGACTGAATGGGAATATACAATGTTCTATGTTCGTAGATTTCACGGTTTTATCCAAATTTTCATCGACCATCGTCTTTAAACTTGATATACATAGTATATGCATATACAATAGACTTATACACACATTTGCTAGTCAAAAACATTAGCACAGATAAGACACCTTATAAATTTAATCTCAAAATCTTAATGATATCTTTAATGTTTCGTCTGTACACTCCTTTACATAAACCAGGCTGTAACCGGTCATTGTACTAAACTTATTAATACATTTTCACCTTTATTTTAGAGCAGCATGAATTGAAATCTTATGAACATTATTTCAATATGGTTCATATTACACAGAGATTTCATAATAAAGTTCACTTAGCTATGCATTTGTGTACGAAGTAAAATGATCCGTTAGGCCTAACCGAGCGTAGTATTACAATAGTAATACATGTTATTACCACATCTAAGTCTTGATGATCTTGCTAACGACGGGCCCAACTGTAATGTATTATCTTGAATAGGTAAAACGTAACATACTAATGTTTAACAATTATTTACTGCTATGGTATACTGCCGGCCGTGATTATTACATATTTGTTAACGTATAAGAATATTTTATTTGTATTTGATATTATTTTATTTTGTTACGAAAAACTCTATCAAATCTTAATGATGTGTTTGTTTGTCGAGGCATCTAGCTGCCAAACAATGGGCTAATTTCGATGCGATTTTCCGTTCGAAACCTGACATAATCGATAATATTCTAAGCTACTTTAGTGTCGGGGTTACTGTACATTTTTAATTTTATTCTTGTTGCCAATTTTAATTCCTAGCGCCACCTGTCAACGAGCGTTTTATGTCAAAATATGCATAATGTTTGCAGTACAAACAAAGTAGGCAGCCCTATTGAATAAACAAGCGTTCGGCAAACTTAACAAGCAATTATATACATATTTATGTGACAATAGAACTAATGAGCGGAGAAACTTGGGTAAACAACTTTATTTATTTCTGCTACTGGTCGTTTTGTAGCGAATCTCGACCATAATTCATTAAGTATATTTTTTAAGTAAGTATAAATATAGTAGGAATGTTAATGTTATGATGAAATGTTATCAATAGATTTTAGCTTTGTGCGATTTCTCCCCATAAAAAGTTTCATACAATTTTATGAGTAAATTAATTTTATTAATATGTAAATGAGTTAAAAACAACTGACGACACTCGTTAGTTGTTACCTCCCATAATAATTTAATTTCGACAATTAGAAGTTTATTAAAATTATTTCCCAAAACACTACGTCGTTTTGTATTTCACTAATTACAATTGAAGCTATTAAATCGTTTCTTATTTTCCTTACGAGAACAATGTAAATTAAAACCTCCAAAATGTACATTAATTGCCCACACAAATCTATTGCCTAATTAACAAAGATAAATATTGTTGTTTACAGTAATGTGTTGAAGATTAAATTTTTTGTTTATAAATCAAATATGAAAGTTCTAAGTAAATGAATTAGTAATACCATACAAGCAGTTTACTCAATTCGTCATTGTGGAGAGGTTGCACATACCACATTGCCTCTCGAATTACGTTGACCTCTATGAAGCGGAAAATCGGTCTGGCTTTTAACCATTTTCCATCTATTCACAGATAACAATTTTCATACATTTTCGAATTTGATTTTTGAAATATATGACTTGATATGATGTCTTTAGCTTAGAAATTGCTCATTTTTCATTAACAATAAAACTATCAACACCATTAAACCAACAATCCAGACGTACAGTCTTGAGAAAGAACCTAATATATATAAAAACTTTATTTATCACAAAATCTACTTACGCACGTTTTATCCAGTTCCTATAATAACTGAGAGGTACTAAGATTATTTTTTTAAAGAAGCCTTCGCTACTTATTAGTAAAATTAAAGTGCTTTAAAGAAAATAAAAAATCAGGCTTTAGCTGCTAAGTACATCTAAAAAGTAAACTAATTAATACTCAGAGCGTTAGATTAGCTTATACATTTACATTTTTATATGTAAATTAAGCTATAAGATTTACATATTAAAGCTTATATCTTCGGTATTGTTAGTTTAGTAGATGCAACTTTTATTAGCACCAATTATGTGCTAATGTATTCCTAAAGTTGTGATTCTTCAGTGTGTTACCAATTAAATTATTGATTATAAGCTGTTACTTCGACTTCGTTTGCGTGGAATAGTTCTATTTTTAATATTTATAATATATTAATAAAAATAAATGGTATTTCTAAAATAAGTGTCTAAGATACTCGTTATTACATCAGATATCTGTCTGTGAAATTCCCATGAAAATCTGTCCAGCCGTATTAGAGAATAACCGAAAGAAATAGACAGACAGAGAAAAATTCTGAAAAATGTTATTTTGGTATGTGTCCCGTGTATTCATCCTTATGCACTTAGTAAGACGCGGTTGTTTTAATATTACAAACATACACTCCAATTTGATTAATGTGTATAGATGTAGATTCAGAGCTTCATCTACTTAGCGGGTTTAGAGCTCTTTCTAACCTTTTCATCTATATACCGTCGTTCATGACACGAAATTAACATATTCCTCCCATCTATTTACTACTCGATCATAACCAGAATTGCCTACTTACTAACTCAAACGGTGTCTCATTATACAACAATTTAAAAATAACTTTAATTACGGAGGGGCAACGCAATTTATAATTAAAAAAACTGTATATGATTCATCTGTAAAAATAGGCAATAGAGGTAGGACGCAGGAATAACAAAGCCCACGCCACGTCAATGTACGACTATACAAACAAATCAATCATAATCGTACCTTGCGTATGAGTAGCTAAGTTCCGTCTGACAATGAAATTTTAATTTTCATGTACAAAGTAATTTTACAATAGACGGGTTAACGGTAAGTGAACGTTAATAAGTCGCGGGATACATAATTGAAAAATTATTATAAATTAAATTAAAATAGTATGTATATACATTATACAGAGAATAATAGTAATAAAATCGTCTAAATTAGATAAGTACCCCTCAAAATTAGCTATTTCCCAATTAATGTCGTCTTATAATTGATCCAACCAAATTAGTTATGCATTAAGAAAAGGCGTTTCTGTTTGTTTTTTTTTCTAAAGCTTAGAGAGAAAAATATTGAAATTTAATTCAATTTATATAGAAAGTGAAGCGCAGAAAGAGATATTTTAATAAATTTAAAATACTATTTTTATCTTTTTGAATTGGTATTCAATAAAGCAAATCTTTATCTGTGCGTGGCAATTTATAGAAGCAATTATTATAATATTGAATTGAGTAACGTAATTTTGCATATTATTATTGTCGAAATTAATACGAAATGGTTATATACGAGGAGATTGGATGTTACGAAAGGTTATTGTGGATTGCTAACGGAATCGATTATAACTACAATTACCATGTGTGTGATGATATCTCGATTATTGATCGATTCTTCTCTATTCGATCTACACAAGTTAAACAATCGATTTTAACTTAGGAATACATACTCAAAATATTAGAATTTAATTCATTCTTTTTTATTTAAGAGAAACTATAAAATAAGTTTATAAAAAATATAAATTAAGATTAGGATATATTAATGCAGTAGCAAGATTTTGAGCCTTTCTCCGTCGAAACTGGTAATTGAATTTCAATATTTGACTCCCACATCACAGCCGAATATTATTTAGGAAATAGCTATGTTAATTAAGATATTTATTGCTTTGATAAGGGGTTTTGATTGTAATAGAATTGTGCTTTAGCCTCAATCTAATATTTGGGGGCTGGGAGGTTAAGTAAAATCCAATTCATTATTTCAGTAAAACCGTGTTTTGAAATATAAGACAATTTCGACATATTTTTTAATTATTAATGTTCATTTCTTATTCGTACTTTGTGATATCCGTTGGAGTGATTGTTTAAAATACCGTGATTCTGATTAACAAGCATTCCGACTGAATTTGTCGGCATTAAAAGCCGTCGCAAAATAGAAATATGTGGAACTAATTTGAAAATTTCGTTTATCAGCGAAGATCACATTAAAACTGTTTCAGTCGTTTCAGATTGACAGATACAATTTACTATATGATCCCATGTAAAGATGGTTGATGAAAGGTGATTATACACGTATAACGCATAGGTAGGATTCATCTCAATAAAATGACACGGAATGAAGGAAGACACTCAACGGACATTCACCTCGATCTATTACGATGCAATCCACAACTTGGATCGGCACTTTCTAAACGGACAAAAGCTTTGAGATGAATCCATGAAGAATGTGAAGATTTAAGGAACTGCGAATTTCACTTTGAGTGATTTCAGTATGATTGTAATCTCTGTCTGAAGTGAATGTAAAATAAGATTGACTCTTAATGTATTTTAAATCTCATGAACGTTAGGAATCTCTGTTGATATGTTGGTTAGATCTGTGTCTGGTAAAGTATTTTGTTACCAATTATCTTAATTTTTGCGTAGGTTTTATTTAAAAACCAAAGGGATTCGATAAGAGCTGAATGTCTTAATATCTATACTTAATACGATAAACCAGAAGAGTTTGTTTCTTTGTGGGTTTGTTGGTTTGAAAGAGCTAATCTCAGGAACCGCTGGTCCGATTTGAAAAATTCTTACAGTGTTGATTAGTACATTTATCGAAGAAAGCTGTAGGCTATATTATATTTTGAAATAGTTAAGGACCCTTACTAAAAGTCCAATAATGTAACCCAAGGTGTAAAATTCGAAATTAATGCAAGCGAAGCCACTGCTAGAAGCTAGTCAATAATAAATTAAACAGATTTTTTTTAGTTTATTTTAGCGATACAAACATGTAAATAATTGATTCATGTTTTGGTGGCTACTAATCTTTTTATAAGTCTGAGCTTTCAAAAAGCCCTCGTGCAAAGTAGCGGTCGTATTTATAAAAGTTATTAATTCACTAAATGAATTGCTGCTCAAAATGACATTCATAAGAGCTATAACTTTTACGGGATTACACTTATTGCACCGAAATAATGAGAATTTAAAAAGAGCCTATTATTACAGATTCTTATAAATAAAGCCGAGTTTCTTTAATGCAATGACAAATATGTCAGTTTTATCAATATTACATCTCGATCAAACTCTTACGAGTACAGCATATTTCTGACAAAGCCATTTCATTCAAAATACTAATTAAAGATTCCCATTAGCTAACAAAGTGAAAGTGAGTCTATTAAAGAGTTATAGTTGATGTAAGGAGCTATGAACTTAGATTATCTTAAAGATAAATTTAATCTGTGCATTGTTTTAATGTATTAATTCTATCGTTACTATAAGCTTTGATGTGTTAGATAAATAATGCTATTTCCACTAAATAGTATTAACTAGAATCATAACTAACCATACCCTCTGTATTTTTAGATAGTATTAATATGAGAAACGTTAAGCACTTGATGGTCTCAATAGTAGAGAGATTTGATGTCATTAGAATGTAGTCAGTAATACACAAGTCACATCGGTAATTGAAATTCAGAACGGCCGTTTTCGGAATATATTTCCTAAAAATGACTCATGAAAACACGCTTTAAAATTGTAAAAAAATATTGTAGCTGCTGTTTGAAGACGATGTCAAAAAAGAGAGTAAGTTCTTAGTACATTTACTTCCTGCTTAAAGTCTTTTCTTTATTATTTTCTCAAACTCCTTACGTCTAAGAATCACGTTTTGAAATAATTTCTAATTGTACCCTAATATTCAGGAAACGCAGTTCAATGTATTAATAAGTATGCTAAACGAATTTTTATCTGTATTTAGGAATTTTGCGCGCTTCTGAAGTTTGACATCATATTAAAATTTATATGGGAAAAAAGAACAAAGTATGTAAATTAATGGTAATAAAATAATAAAATTCTGTAAAAGCCAAGCCACTAAAAACTAATTATTTTATGAATTTCTAACCGATTTCAACGATTTTAAACGATTAAATAAAAAGTTATGTAGACCGTGATATCTAAATTTTATAATTATTATTAAACTCAACTCATTAAATCACTTAATATACCGGCCAAGACTAATCCACAAAAGTTTGTTATTTCTCCATCTAGTCTTTCCGCAGTCGTGGGTTTTTTTTTAATTTAAATTTCGAACATTAATTTCTGAACTTAATTATATGTTTATAACTGAAGTTTATTTCGTGTGAGTTACAGATCAATCACCCGAATTTCGAAAGTAAGCAATGCACAAGTCGAAGTTTTTTAAAGATTGTAATCACTGTGGTCTTGTGAATTTGTAAAACAATTCTGATGTATCATTGTTGTACTATCCATTATCAAGTTTTGTATACAACGTGTATAAATAAACTGTTAACGATTATTGCTTATTGTTTCATGAATACAACTGGCCTAAATTATCGTTGCGGTCAGTACATGAAGATTATTTAATCATTTGGCTTATGTGATTGCATTAGAACAATTTTTAATCTTGCAACACTTTATATTACATTTTAAATGTCATTCCAAAAGTAACAAACAAGTAAGTATCCTGTCTATATGGTATTCCATATACTTGAAAAAAAAAGGATTCCATTTATTGTCGACGTGACATCAAACCTTTCCGTGTTCGACTTCTTTCATCTTCAGACGACGCAAAGAAAGCAATTTTCTCAAATCGTGTTTTGTATTTTTTTTCTACTTCCAAGTTTCTCTTCGAATAACATTACTTTATTTAGTTAGATTTTGCGTATAGACGGATTTTCAGAGTTAATATCATTTACAACAAATTAACATAATTCTCTATTTTGTATATTTATCATACCAGCTTCTGCTCGCTGTTTCTCTCGCATTCAAGCCGATTTTTTCTTTTCTAATTGCCTATGTCGATTCAAGCTGGCTATTATATTGTTTCTGTCGAACTACATAGATAGACAATGTATAGACATACGGTTTCTACTAATTTATTAAATATATAAATTAGAAAATATGCTTATTCGTTTAAAAATCGAAATAAGTACATTTTATATTTTTATTTATTAAGTACTAAATTTTTATTTTTCAATATACACTTATTCTGCTGTTACATTCATACATTCATGTTACATATAAAAAAAAAAAAAATAATCGTGGTGAATATTAGAGTAAAATAAAATATTTTAAATATTTTTTCTTTAGACCAACATGGAAAGAAGAAGTTGCATTGGGTAATCACATTATGATAATTATTGCATCTGTCGACCTGCATCGAAATGCAAGGCGGTTTAGAAAGGATTAACGTAACGCACTGTAGATCTGATCAAAATATCAGTGCGGAAACAAATAATCGTATCTTTTTTTCATTGAGTTGCAAAAGTTATTTAGTGAACAGATATTTATTTAAAAGGATATTTGTTTTATAATACGATAAGAAGGAAAGTAAGCATACAGTTCGCATATACTAAGCGATTCCTGTCGCCCATGGTCACCTCCAAGATCAATCTATCTAGAAGACGCGTTGGTAACTTTAAGGCCTTAGCCATATTACATCATTTGTCTTATATAGTGATGTTCTGTTGCCGGCCTTATTTATTTTTAATTCGAGTATTTGGAAATTCATAGACTGACATCAAAACGCGCACAGCATTTACGACTTTTCCATGTATGAACGGTGGTACGTGATCCGGACGGAACTAATCTACGAAAACATTAAAGATTTGTAAGTAAATTTTGACTATAGTGATGTATGAAAACTTCATTCTACAAACACATTTAAATGAGGGACAGCGCCGAGAGAAATGAAACAGTTTTCAAAGGCCAATACTTTGCTGAAAATACAACACTGGCTAAAAGGAAAAATAATAAAATAAATTTAATTAATTCAGTTCTTGATTAATTTTATTTCAGTAAGAAGTGTTTACGTAAGTTTCTATATAGTTCTATTGTTTATTCTGTGTAGAAGATTACGTATGAGCGTTTATTACGACTTATACTACTGTTTCCTTTATCCACTGTGACATTGGTCTCATCTATTGATGTAATTGAAATTGTCCGATTGGTAACAAGGTGGACGAGTGGGATCATTCTGAGAATTTAGCTCAGATTTTATAAGGCCTCAATGCTATGAAAAGTTATAAAACAGTGTTTAGAGTGAATTATTCAAAGGAAAAGTTAAAGTTCAAATTGTAAAGTTGTCTATAAAACAGCAAAAAATTATATTCCGAATTTATGATTTTTTATTCAAATTCTGCGATCTAAATACATTAAATAAACATGAGTTTTAACTCAATATATATTCTACTCAACATTTTGTGGTTTCCAAATTTTATATGAATAATAAAACTTTTTGAATTTTTTCCCCACGATGTTGCTGTTATTATAGAAGTAACTATTATAACTATAACCTTAATATGACTTAGTTGTGATCTGGGGTAGAGCTCTTGCAAAGATCTATCCAATAGTAGAATTCGTCATGTATTGAGCATCGATCAATGTCTGGCAACGGATGTAAGTGATAGCCTGGAAGAGGGCCAGTTTCGAAAACATCTCATTGTGAAGTCAGTTCGTAACTTTTCTTTTTACATGATTAATTAATTAACTAATTGTGAAAGGAATAAGTAATGCTTTAATTAAGGCTAATATAATCAGAAAATGTACTGCTGAATCAATTGCTTCATAATTATAAATAAACTGAGAACATACTTTTGTGTCTTATGTTCCATTAATTTTTATATATCAAAATATGTATTCAAGTGTATCAATTCACTTGAAGTTAGTAGCTATCGGCATTTGCGAGACGATGTCAGACCATCACAATAGATAATTTAAATAAATGTTAAAATAATTTCTAAAAATAATACAAAGGCAAAGCGTTCGAACTTGAAATTGAAATCGCTTTGTAATGATCATGTAAGTTGAATCTAGCTATTGATTAACCACTTGGAATTGCCAATCTATCTTCCCAATTACGATAGCCGAATAATCGATTGATGACGTTCATTCTATTTAATTGACAAGTATGGATTACTA
Source organism: Hebomoia glaucippe (assembly GCA_025727935.1). Classification (NCBI taxonomy): domain Eukaryota; kingdom Metazoa; phylum Arthropoda; class Insecta; order Lepidoptera; family Pieridae; genus Hebomoia; species Hebomoia glaucippe. The sequence goes on along the minus strand of JAOSYY010000012.1, from coordinate 12,752,566 downwards.
GAAAATTTTATTCGATTCATTTCGACACTATTGTTATATAGTATGCTTTATCTATATATTCAGTGTTTCCAGATGACCGTAAGATCTAATTACATATACTATCTATACTAGTAAAAATTTTGTGCTTTTTCTAACATAACGGAGTTTTCGGAACGCGTATGAAATTAAAGGCGATATTTTTAATACAAACACCTCTATACTAACATTATAAACCTAAGGAGTTTGTTTATTTGGACCCGCTAATCTTAGGAACCGCTGGTCTGATTTGAAAAATTCTTTCAGTGTGGGATAGATAGTTCACTTATCGAGGAGAGCTATAGGCTTTATTATGTTAAAAAAAACAGGGATTCTTACTAAAAGTCCAATAAAGTAATCCAAGGTGTCAAAATCGAAATGAACGTGAGGAAAGCCGCTGGCAGAAGCTACTGATTTTTAATATCTGTCTGTCTATTTGTTCCGATTAATCTCTAATGCGTCTGGATTTATTTAGATAAGACTTTTACAATCAATTGCTAGACTTA
>JAOSYY010000012.1:12740489-12751945 GCA_025727935.1 Hebomoia glaucippe | reverse complement strand
TTTATGTTATCGTAATTATCAACATCAACCCCTAATTTAATTAAAACCAAAATTATACGTAGAAATTTGCTATTTATACCACAACTTATTATAATGAAGGCAAGACAATTATAAAATTACAATGGAAGAGAATATATAATTAAAGAATTATGTAACTTATATTACATAATCTTAAAACGCGTGTTTGATGACGGTGAGACATGTGAAAATTTTAAATTCGTGAGATTTTACGCGGCTGTGATAATATTTGTCATGATTACTCCTGACTAAAAACATCATATTTTTAAAATTTTTTATTAGCGTTATTTCTCTCCATCATGTTAGTCTAGCTGTTTTTATTATCATGCTTCATTGATGGTTCTTTTTTTTAGTAAAGTAATGTATTTTTTATTAAACTATTGTTCCATTTAGCTGTACTAACATGATAAAGTGTAAATAATGCTAATAAAACGTTTTAAAACGATTTTTTTTTAATAAGGTTCGATTTTTTTCCGTCCCATCATCAAAGGTGTCATGACAACTATCATCTGTTTTCAATTTCGGGAGCAGTCCCCTAACAGTCTGTATACATGCCTATATTATGTTATTATATGTAAAGTAATTTAACAGTAGTAATTTGACGTATTTCAACAGTTTAAAAAAATGTGGAGGCAGAATAAGTCAGATAAATAAGAGGTTCATTCGAGATAAGATATTTTCTTTCATATTTTTACTTTAACTCTTCTGTAAAGAGTTATATTGATTGACTTCAGCAAACGTTGCAATTAGTGAACAGAAGACAACCGGTATATATAATGTTTTTTGAAACATACAGTATTTTAAACTAACCCGAGGTCAATGCGAGACTTAAGATGATTACTTTTACATTTTAGTTTAAAAATAATTTAAGCCATTCTCTGACCTTTGTACAAAACCCAACAATATTGATTGACACTTAAGAGTCTAATTGACCGCGATTTATTTTGAAAATGTTGTTATATTCATACATTTAACACTTATTTTTAGCGTTCATTTATTTCTAAATAAGACATTCCTTTTGGGTGAAGGTTTTGTTAAGTAACATGATTGTAAGCTTCAATATATTGAAGAAATATTTGTAAAATAATAATGCCTAATGAGGTATTGTTTGTGGCGACATCTAAGCGTGTATATTAATACCTCTTGTTACATTTTCATTCACCATAAAGTGATACACCCCTTTACTGTCAAAGCACAGAGCAAGCGAAAGAAAATGTATGAAAATGTATTTTTAACGCACTGCGCGGGCAAACAGATTATATGAAAATTTATTGCTGCGTTATTTAGATTTTGTTTAATGTACGAGCGTATTGAAATTGTACAAAAATAAATAAGTTGAAAGCTTAAAGAAATAGCTTCAATACAAAGGCTCTTGGCTGCTGTGAATGGTTGAATTGTAACATAATTTCAATAATATCTATTTCAATTATCTTTATGAGTGCGATGACAGTAATTAATGTGCGTATTAATATACTTCTTGTTCGATAACGCAATCTTATTACCATGTAACCAACATTATTCCCAGGAAAATGTGTGAATGAGCATATTTTTTCAACTCAAATTAGATTATATCGAGTTTGAATGCGAATTACAAAAGTCAGGAACAACCGAACTGTCTGAAACTATTGTTTTTTGTTCGACTATCGCTGAATGAGAGCAATGTTGTAAGAAGTGAAATGAAAAGGCCCTATATGCACAGTTTCGGTTTGATTTTCCGAGATAGCATGAAAAAACAATAAGCCATGAATATGTCTTGGTACCGTATTAAAATTGGTATTAGGTTGATCCAAAAAGTGTGACACGTATCTAGTACTCTTGAAGATGATGGCTTGCTCCTAAATGAAGGAGGTTAGACCAGTATACCAACGTCTAATGAACTTTTTCACCTTGAACTAGACGTCCGACTATTTTCAGAGTTAATAGCCAACGTAAATGTATAAAAGGCACTATCAGAATAATTCTTTAATTCAAAAGAATATTATCTCTAATATCACAATCTGAAATATAAACTAGTAATAAACCGTGTCACCAAGAGTCTGCGATCGATGAAGAATGTCTAGACTTAGTTGAGGAAATTGAATAGAATCCTGATTGCGTATAGCTCTATAACAATCATAGTAATTCAATATTTAGACCACAGAAAGGTATTTTTTGTAATAATATAATAAAAGTATACGAAAAAGGGCTTTTAAATTTTTGAAAGTAAATTACAAATACGCGTCTTATTAAAGTAATAAAATAATTTGGATCAAGGTTGCGCCTTTCCCGACGCCCGCAAAACACTTAAGTGAAGACCCCAGTGCTTTACGATAAATTAAATTTTTAGATAAATATTGTGAACGATATCATTATATAATATCTGAAACGTGATCTATATAGTATATTCCATGGAATAGAATAATATTATAGATTATAGTTTATATATAGCATTACCAATGCAAATATTACTTGTTTTGTTACGGTCTTCTGTCTACATCTCTTAGCTGGGCTTTATGAATTTTAATATGGATGGATTCACCAAGATTATATCCTGTTTACGTTTTAAGAAAATAAATGTAATCTTGAATATAACACTGTCAAACCCTGGACCACACCTAGTGGTGAAATAAACATTTCATCTTAAGCTTGTTTTTAACTTTTCAGAGTATCCGGGAGTCTTTTTTAGAAGCTATTAAGATCCGATCTCGTTTCTCACGTGATTACGTACACAGATAAAATTTAGCACATCGTTCGGCTGTTATCTAATATAACAACAATTAAACTTGCACAATATTGCAAATTGACCGACTTGATGCATCGTCCCCGTTCTCTTTTATATTGCTTTGAATAGACGGCATTATGCGTCCACATGTTATAAATCTAAATGTATAGTCCGATGCATTTTCACGATAATTCGCATTGAAGGATATAAGTTGAAAGTAGATTCTCGTAACTTTGCTTAATTCAATTAGAAAAGCCGTGAAGGTCAGATGTGTTTCCGAATGGATGAAGTAAGATTCGTAAAGATTCACAATAGATTAATCACAAGTGAACGTGCGAAAAGAAGTAATCGAATCAAATAGTGTGTAAATGTCTTAAAAAGATTAATAACTTGTCGTTGATAAAGATGTACGAGTATTTGTTTATTTATATTCTATGCTGACTGAACTCAATTTCGTAAAGTTTCAGGTTTGACAAAGGAATAAACAATTCGTAATTAGTAATAATACATATATACAATGTTCTAAATGTTACATTTTCTTAATAGGAAATGATTCTTGTTCTCATTTAAGTGAATATATCTTTGTGGTCCAAACATGATTATCTAATAAATAAAATTCTAGAGTCACAATGTTCGTTCCCATACTCCTCAGAAATGGCTCGACCGGTTCTTATGAATTTTTTTATGCATATTCAGTAATTCTGAGAATCGACTACTATCTATTTTTCAAACCGTAACTGTTAAGGGTGATCCACACCTTTTTTATTTTTTAGACAACTTTTTTCATTTTATTTCTTTATATAATACAGCATCGCTATATTTATGTGGCAAAACGACGTTTGCTGGGTCAGCTAGTATTTTATAATGATGAGACGTCGTGTGGACTAGAGTGTAATTGTCTGAAGGTCATTTAATATATTGCTTTTTCACGTGGATTGTGTAAATCCCGAAAAAACAGCTGACAACCGCTTTCAAAATTCTTAATGCGACGTAAAATGTACATTCGTATTCCATGAATACAATAGCATTGGTCTAGCATCACTTTGATTGGGTCATACGACGTTTTATTATGTTCTTGTACACATTTGCATATGAAATTTTAGATTTTCCAAACATCGATTTCGTATTCGCTTGGATAGTGTTCACCATGATTACGTTTTACCTAATTATACACAATGTCTAAAAATTTGTCTCTATAATACATAAAAATAATCTTTTCGTAGTTTTACTTTTAATGCGATAAAATACTCTTCCTTAGTATCATATCAATATTAAAATTTTCACTTGTTAATTTTGTAGTTTGTGACCTTAATTAATTGAAATAACCTTCTTTATAGAACGTCTAACAATTACAAGAAAAAATTCTGTCATTGGTACATAATATAAGATATTGCATTTTTCTCTAATATCAATTTAGTTATGAAAAACATACAATAAAATTTTTGTAAATGTTTGCGCCTAAATATTATTACTGGCAAAGTGGCGTTAAGTAGAGTTTGTTAAGTTATAAATATACTAGCGTGGTATATTTATAACGCCTTAAGAAATATTACTTACTGCCTCAGGAACCAAATGGAACGGTGGCTCATGCTCTGGAGCGGCGACGACGATGCAGCGGGGCGGAATTCTCTCAAGACACGTTTCACAATGCGGGTACTGCAAGCCAGTATTAATCCCATTACTAGCACGCTAACACCACCGAGGAGCGCCCATACCACCTACAAGAACAACAATTATTAACACAAAATAAGTTTAAATTATAATTGGATTAATATACTTTATACGTACTTACATAAGTGCCTACTGAAGCACCTTTTTTTTCTAAAGGGTCTGGAAGAAATAATAAGGTTATTTGAGTGTCACATTTATAGCTCTGTTCTTGCGAAATTTATCGATATCTGATCAAGAGGCTTACTTGATTGTATGTTATACCTCAGCCACACGTCATCGTTAATTAATAAACATTTTGCCTTCGCATTGTTTATGTTTATTTCCGTCATTCATTGGGAGCCATAATAATATAAAATAATAATTGAAATCAGGCAGTTTTTTAGGGATTTGTCGTTAAAAAATACCATGATATATACACTAACCATACGCTGTAAAATTCCCAGCGGGTCCTATACAGCCTCTTTCATCAACGAGACTCACGCGTGCGAGCAATTTAACATCCAAAACTAATTTCCGCTTCCGCTTATCGCTACGCCCAACGCTTCTCTCATTAATAGGTAGTATCATCCAGGTCGTCCCATCGGGTACAGCTACGAAGCCATTAGCTTCCTTACTCCTTGTTATTGTGTTTGAATACCATGGGGAGGGATGAGCGTCAGATATCATTTGTTTACCTAAGCTAAGGTAAATTATTCAGTTAAAATCTGTTTATAAACCTCTTTATTAATTGTTTATAAAAATGGGATGTACGCTTTTCAGTTATAATTTGTAGTGTGTTTCTTATAGATTTATTTTTTGGACTTATGTTCAAAGTATATTTTAATATGTACTTAGAAAAAGCTGTTGCTGTATTTTGATAATATAAATTTCCGCAATTTTATCCACAAAAGACTTTTTCTAATACATATATTATAACATTTCGATATTAAATTTGATATCTAGTAACTAACCTTACGTAATATGAGCGCTTTCTTAACCTGGGCGGCAAACGTAAAGGCTCTTCCGGAGCGGGCAGAGACCAGGTTACATTGACAAACAGATCTCCCATAATAGAGAACATATCGGCATTGACCGTAGGTTTAGGAAGTCGCGGCGCGTGCGCACACGAACAAACGTCTGCTACACATTCTGTAAACAAACTTATATGTAACAGGTTTATTCTTAATAAATAAAAATGAACTCTATTTATAACATAGGTAAAATTTTTATATTGGATTTTAGAGACCAAATGTATTTTTTTTGTCATCGGTCTATTTATGCGCACTAATGTCTGAAATAGTTGCACCGATTTTAACAGCCTTTTCATTAGTTAATAATATGGCGCGTACATAAACTACTTTTACTTTATAATTATCGTCGTGTGTATATAAAATCAACGTAAGTGAATGGACGAGGCACCGCTAGTTTAAAATAAAGAGAAATTTATTTCCCAAAAAAGCACCTGTTTAAAATATTACAAACGAATGAAAAGCAAATTGTAAGTTCATATAAATTCTCTTTTGTGTTTGATATTGTAAAGAGAAAATAAGAAATTTTCTTTTTATTGTCGGCTTAAAGCAGAAAATGACAAGTCTAGTGGTGTAACTTATGCTATATGTTCGATTCTCAATAGTTTTAACAGGTTGCAACACTTGCCGGGTCATGTAGCAACTTACATGAAGATGTCGTAGAGTAACAGGTGATATAAAAGTTCTTTTTTTTAACTTTTTCATTAATTTATATAGTCTTTGTTCTCATGTTGGCAAAAAATATAATTGGAGCATCATTAATAAATAATTAATTAATGACAATATTTTCATGAATGTATCATCCTTATGGTAGAATGCTATCATAAAACGTATCAAACATAAAAAGCTACTAAAAATTCCGTAAATCAGCTTCAGCTATTACTTCATGATAACGGTTTATTTTATGTCCCATAAAGCAACATGATTACAGTAGCAATAATTTCCCAGTCACACCCATGTTTGACGTTAAATTTTTTCTTAATCATCTTTCTTTGTAAACAATATGATGTTAGTTGAACAAAAATAATAATAAGCACGGTATGGCTCCTTGTGTCACTTGATCAACTGCAAGATTATGTACTACAGTATTTTCCGGACTAAATATACATAAATTTTCATAGTAATAAGACAATTGGTTGAAAACTTTCAAAATTTGATTACATTCTTTGATACAAGTGAAGCTAATTAGGGCATGTTAAAATCAGATCTCGTTAAGAAAACTGATGGAAACTCTGCCTACGCCAGGGCGTAGATGTTATGTGTATATTTGCAATAATCATAAATAACAAATTATATGCGGTTATTAAAAATGTAAAAAGTCAATTGATGCAGTGAACAAATTTTATTTATATTTTATAAACAAAGAACATTTTTATATCGCGTACTGTGTTTTCTTTTTGATGGTATATGTAATTCGTGATAAAATTCACGCTGTAAGACTTCAGGGCAACGCCAATAAATAATACTATACATTTAAAATTTCGCCGGCGGCTAAATTTATATCATACCATTACTTTTCGTTTGTTTAAATAAAATCTATTTACGACAAGTACTCAGTTGTGCACAGAAGGAAGATTTTAGTTATAAAATGGTCTTTATTTGTAATAAAAAATAAACTATAAGAACACCTTTGATCAAAATCTAACTGCACTGAATATTAAAATTAAGTGCACACTTATATACTTTATGCAAACAACGTTTCTTTATTGTATATTAGAAACACGCATATCGATAATTTCATTAAACTTCATGCGAAGACTAGCAAATTTGGGAACAAATTTTAATTTGAAGTACTACGAATATTAATTTACGATAATACAGGGTAAAACAACCGACAACGCATTATGGTTTCTTTAAGTATGCTTAAGTACGCCTTCTTGCCTTTCTTTAAAATTTCGTTTATGTTTTGTGATATCAATTTTGCCGTCGATAAATCTTAAGCTTTACACAAACTTATCTTATAATGGATTGGTAATTATAGGATCCAGTTCTTTTTAATTTAACGTACTTTATATGAATATTCGAAAATTAAGTTAATCAATTACGTATATAACAGCTAAATATCTTTCACGGTTCAATTAAACATTTAATAAAACACACAGAAACTTTCATATGTATCCTTAATAGAAAAGGTTGCATCATTGTTATTTGTGTCAATTCTGATAGAATCAAGGATTTAAAAGAGCCGATAAACGTTACGAGTATTTTTATTGCAAACAATGTGACCATTAACTTCAATTTGTTTATATTTACGTCCGCGTATTTGGAGACGTCATACAAATTACAATGAACGTTAGCGGGATCGATTACGTAACTAAATTCGAACCATGGCTTGAGTTTTATTAATACACCGCTTTACGTCATCGCTCTTAGATCCTGTTTACATTTTATGAGGTCTTAGTCTGATTAACTCACCGTCTAATTGTACGTTTAAGTTTGCAGATGTATGGCCGTCCCATGGGTATGCGATAAGCTTCACTTGGTAGGAGCAACCTGGTCGAACCGCGCAGCCGCCCGCTATCGGACTTATAACAGATGGCACCAAGCTCCACGCGGCATTCTAAAAAATAGATAAGGGTTAATACTCCAAAATCTTGTTTTATGGAACATTGTCTTTCACATTTATGTATCATTAGTCACCTCTTCAAATCAAACCTTATATAAAGGGTGTTAGGGGACCGCTCCCGAAAACGAAGACAGATGATTGTACTCATGACACCTTTGATAATGGTACGGAAAAGAAATCGATTCTGACAAAATTTCATTTCTCTACATCATGTTAGTCCAGCTGTTTTTGTTATCATGCTTCGCTGGTGGTTCTTTTTTTCTAGTAAAGTAATATATTTTTAACATCATGGAGCGTAAATAACGCTAATCAAACGATTTAAATTTATGATTTTTTTTAATCAGGATCGATTTTTTTCTGTATCATCATCAAAGGTGTCATGAGTACTATCATCTGTCTTCGTTTTCGGGAGCGGTGTTTAGTGGAGGCTTTTGCCATTATGAAGCCTTTACGAAACCCTTGTTAACCCGACAACTATACTTGAGTGAGGACGAGAAACCAGGCAATTGTCTTGTTTGCCATCCCCTAGAGCCAGCTAGAGAGTTTTTGTACACCATTCGGTATTGCGTAAAGAAGACCATCACCTTAAGAACCATTAAAAATAAGTGTTGGTTTCGACGAGAAACTTTGCCGAATGATCTTCCAATTCGAAGATTGACTACAATATCAATGTTTTTTTATTGAATTTGTAATATAATAATTATAAGCTCGTGTTTTCTTGAAAAAACAAATTTGCGACGTTAACGTACGCGCGTTAGTATTGCCTTGGTCATATGCTTCTATAGATATATAGAGCTTTGTAATATCGTTGTTATTTACAATACGGCACTTTTAGATATTTTATCGAATATAATTTCAATCAACTTACCCCTGGTATATTGTATTCATAACATAAAGTTGACCGGCAATCTTTTGTATCTCTAGTGCTGTCCACTTCTAAGGAGTAGCTGCTCACTGTTGGCCCTTTGGGGATATATGAAATCATAATATTATATGAATAGAATCCGTAGCTATAACATGAATAGAGGGATCGTTCCATTGATACTATTATATTATATTTATATTTCGACGGGGTATTATGGCTTAGTTTTTGTGTAAGAGATGTAAAGAAATTGCTGAGACGTGTCTATTCATTGACCTTTGGTTAAGTCAACATTTTTTTTTTAGTATCCATCTCAATAAATTAACAAATATCGCGGATACATAAGATGATTAAATATTGGTTTTGTTGCAGTTCAATTTCTTATAGTAGTGAAGTTCTGTAGAATTTTTAGAGATATTTTACTAAAATTATGTATATTTACTTTTACAAAATTTTGAGGGTCAGCAAGTTCAATCAAAAATTGTTTCATTTTGTATGAATATAAAATCAAATATATTATCGCTTATGAGAGTCATTTAAGACCTAAGTTTACAGGTTGTTCATAGTATCATAACATACCTACGACAATTTTAATTTTTTTTATTATACTAAAATACTAAAAGAACTGAAATTAAGGTATTAGTAATGATAGGATAATTGCAAATGATGTCTGAAGTTCATAATTAACTAGAGGACCCGGCCACGCGTGGCAAAGGTTTTTGTTATATTAAATTGTAATTATTATTATTATTATTGAAACGTTTGTGATTTTAACACAGTGCCATCTATTGAATACTCAATTTAGTCAACAAATATTGTCATCTCTGAGATCGTTTGGACCTAAAAGATAATTTTGACTCTCAAATATACAAATAATAATTCACAATAAAATAATATTGCGACTATAATCCTAAATTGGAGCATAGCTTATTTAAAGAAAAATACGTTAAATTCGGTTCAGTAGTTTCGGAGTTCATCCCGGACAAACAACGTGACACGCAATTTATATAATGTATTAGAATTATAAAAAAGTCATTGAATTTTATCCTGTTTAAAATCTTTCCTTTTGTCTCCTAAACAAACAAGTGAAAAATATGCGGTTATACGATATCTGCGTCCGTATATGGTTTCAAATTAAACAGTAATTTGCGTTTCCCTTTCATATACAACAAAAGTATTATGTCAATAAAGACTAGATGTAATGTTTGTCCCTACTTGTACATCCAAAACCCCTAATGATATTTGTCATTTTGTGGGAAACATTAGCTTATTACTACCCCATAAATATAAATTATATTTTTGCAAAAATGATAAAACGGTTTTATTACTTTTCAATGAGGATAAAAATAAACAGAGTTTCTTTAATATAAACTAGGAAATATTAAGTATAAATGACGAATTGTATAATAATAATATAGAGACAGATTGGACCTTTTAACGCCAAAATAAAACAATGGAAGTGATAGATGGAGTAAAAATATATCTTGAAAACCTAGGATTAATTCAAATTTGGAATAGTCTCATCAAAGATTGTAAACCCGGACCCAAAAAGAGAGGTGTTGTAGCTTTGTCATATCTAACGAAAGGGTCAATTAGATGAGTTTTAAAGTGACACTTTACAATGCGAAAAACGTTTTACTTTTAACGTGGTTTCATAAAACCGCGCATACACAATCATTTTTTGTTTTTCAAAGCTAACACGATGTTCCTTAGCTATAATTGATAAAGATTTATTCAATCGTTTGTTATATTGTTGGTGTGACCTAAAATTATACTTATTTAATTATTTTACAACTAATGGTTATATAAAAATTAAAATAGTATGAGCAATAAAACTTGTGTAATTTAAAAATAAGTAATAAGTTTTAACATTGTTAAAGTCGATGTTCACTAACCTGTGAGAGGTTCCCAAGTCACGTTAAGCATTAATTCATGATCAGAATTTGTCAACGGCATAGGAGTGACCTTGAGTCCTCGGGGAAGCGCAGCATACTGGACTGGATTCAAATCTGGTGGTTCAGTTGTAAATTCCTGTATAAAAAACAAATTTTGAGTTACCGCCTGTGTTCTTTAATGAGAAATTTTGTAGTTATATTTCTTCGAATTCAATTACAAATACGTTTATTTTTAAGATATATTAATTAGCAAAACTTATTCGTAAAATAATATCATGTGTGAATACCGCAAAAATTCAAAAAAATATATAATCTTTGAATTCTAGGTTTTGTAACAATACTTAGGTTCTTAGAAAAAATAGAATGTCTGTTTATATTTTGGTAAAAGTACTACTAGTTTATATACATACACCTATACACTTGTATGTAGGGAACGACTTACGATACCTTTAAAGAATTTGCTTCGGGCTTTTCAAACCCAATTTAAAATCTTATATATATATATATATATATATAAATCTCCTGTCACGATGTTTGTCCGCTGTGGACTCCTAAACTACTGAATTGATTTAAACGTTTTTTTCTTTATAATGAGTGTCATACTTCAACTTAAGAGATAGGATAGTTTATTTAACAATTTATAGTCACAATATTATTTCATTTGTATATTTGAGAGTCAAAATTATCCTTTAGCTCCAAATGATTCTGACAGATGACAATATCTGTTGACTAAATT
>JAOSYY010000012.1:12706323-12740389 GCA_025727935.1 Hebomoia glaucippe | reverse complement strand
GAGAGTCAAAATTATCCTTTAGCTCCAAACGATTCTGACAGATGACAATATCTGTTGACTAAATTTAGTAGATTTTCGATAGATGGCGCTGTGTTAAAAGGACAAACTTTTTATTACTACTAATAATGCTTACTAATTACAATTTAATATGTATAACAAAAACCTTTGCCACAGCGACGCGTGGCCGGGTCATCTAGTAGTATTATAAGTTTGCTGTGTTTGTCGAAGTATGTATCTGACGCATTGTCGCTTCTATGTAGGCTTATTATGACAAGATTTTTTGTTTACACAGTTTATGATCGAGTTGGTGTTTAGTTATTATTTTTGAAAGAGAAATTTATTACAAACTTATCAAATTTTTCAAAATAAGATTTTAAATTATATTTTAGAAATAATAACAGTATCTAATTTGTAAGCGAGGAACCTAAAAAAATCCTTTCTATTTATAAGCTTGATATTATTGCTTAAAAATAATACAATCATGGCAACTCCTATATTCTATAAAGAGCAAAGAAAATACCGAAAAGATAGTAACCGTCCATTTTTGTTTTTATAGTATGCCATTACTCACGATCTTTTATTGAGTAAACAAACTGAAGAAAATAGCTAACGGAATCCAAAGTGCCAGTGTGTTTGTCCAAATATTTTATTTACCTTTTTTATACTTAATAGATGGTTTTTTGACCACAAGCCCACCTAATGGAAGTAGGATGTGGTCACGATGGGAAGGCATAGCCGTCTATAAGGTGCCTATTTCAGTTTGAAGAGCTTAGGGTTGTACCTATTTGCAAAAAAACAGACGCAGGGAGCGAGTCATTACTTGCCAGTTCGAATCAAAAAAAAACTTCCCAAACCGGCCAGTGCGAGCAGCTGGACCAGGTAAGTATTGAAACCTGCCGTGCGCCGGGATATCTGAGATGGAAGGCTGAGAAGGTGAAACCTACCTATATTTCGTTCATTAATGTACTTAAAAATATATGTTGGAAGACGTAAGATTCAAAGCATGTAAACGTTGTAATGAGCAATATTACTTTTAACACGATTCTAAAGTTTTGACAGTAGGTACAATGTTTCATGTCTACGTCGGAACTTCGTGTGTAAATATAACACGGAAAGGTATGTAACGTAAAGATTAATTAAAGAATACAATGTTTCAAATGTTTTTGGTAATTCAAACTTATTAAATTTCTACATAACTTATAGGCTTTTAAATTTTTTAAGATAAATGTAATTATATTTTGAATAAACATTTTTAAGAACTGCATATGATGCTTTCTTTGGTGTGTATAAACACATTTTAACTTATTAGGTTTTGGCAAATGTATTTTATAAAAGAAGATTAAATTTTATTTATATGTATTTTTTCACCTGGACATACATGTTATGTAGAAATTCACAAAAAAAAATTCATTTCCATACACTGTTAGTTCCAATAAAGCTATGTAATAGCGTGTTAAAATTAAACGAATCTTATAATTTTCTTAAGTATATTTTAAGAGCAGAAATGAATTCTAGTAAACAACTAGTTTTACGCCAGTTAAATAATAGCGCAAGAAATACGTATTGAACAAAACCGAAGCAAAAATTAATAACATTATAATCTCATATCGATCAGTACTTGAATTATCTTTATAATATTGTAATTTATATTCATCAAATAGCCGTTAACAAAAGGGAATATGTGATCAGTTTAGAGTTATCGCTAAATATCTAAAGCTTGAAACAATATTAGACAGCGCGTATAAAGATAGACGGAAAGGTCATGAAGTGTAAGGTATATACCGACTTCGATCTTTGAATTTCAGACTCCGCAAAAAATTATAGAGCGAGGCTCATTTAACAACATTTTAGCTATCATCGTGGTTGCGCCCGCACAAATTTATACACTTTTTCTATAGTCAGTGATGATAAAATCTAGCCTATGTTTGACTCCGAAAATTTAATTGGATATTAACTGTGTTACTCTACGAAGTAATTAAAAATTATTAAAACACACAGATTATCTCTTATTTGTAAGAATTCGAATTTTGATATTTGGTTAACTTCGATCTATATATATATTGAAATTTGATGATATTGAATATGTAATCTGATTAGTTATTGTATATCTACTAAATTATGATTATAGAAAAATAAATAAAACAAATTATACAAATACTTTGGAAGAAATTGCTCTTAATTTTAGACATTACTTTGTTATTACTAAAATACTTAACTAATTGTAATATCTATTGCTTATAATAGCTTAGTAAAAATGGGACATTAATCAATCGAATCAGATAAAACACAAAATAAACAGTCTGTTATCAGTGACGGCCCCAGAAATTTTAATGGTTCGTAGTAATAAGTGATTACGCTTAGTAATAATTACTAACTCTAAATACGAGATTGACATTAAAAAGTCCCACAGCTCTGTAAGCCCCACAAATAATAGACAATCAGTTACCAGACATAACTAAGAACTTACAGACAAAGAAAATTAAAATAATTACATTTACCTGTTTAGAAGTGATATTTATAGTAAAACTTAAAATATGACGCAAAATAATGTTTAAATACTACCATGGACTGATTTATAATACTTAAGTGCGCGTTTCGATTTCATTCTAAGAATTTTCGAATACTCGAAATAAAAATAAAGATAAGCCTGGCAGAAGAACATCACTAAAAATTCCAAATTAAGTAATGTGGCTAATGCCTTAGGGTTGGCAACACGCCTTCTACATCTACTGATCTTGAATGTGCCACAGGAATCGCTTAGCATAGGCAAACTGTATGCTCCTTCGTTTTTTTTTTGTATGCGCCTTTCTATCGTATAAAAAATATTTTATAGCATAAAAGATCACATAAGCTATTTATTTGATCGTTTATTTTCAGTTGTGAATTCTTGATGAATTTAAGTTCCCTATTTTTTACTCGAAGATATTACGCGAACTCATTAGAAATAAGTCTTACTTACATCTAATATAGTAGTATCATACACTTCATCCATAGTACTTAGTTCACATTGTACAAACGCGCGTAACAGAACTAAATAAAAAATATTTTTCCTAAAAACTTTGCTGTCTAGCGAAAAAGCGTTTTTATATAAAGACATTTTACTTAAACACTGAATAATTGAATTGAAAATTGTAATCAATTATGACTGATAAATTTGATAATCGCACAACGAAGATATCACGCTACGCGAGTAATTGAATCATACAATTTCCAACGCGGTTTGCAACAAAAAGGGGGAAAATGCACGACATAATAGACTAATTGACGTTCTAGTTTACGGTTAGTTATTGTGTGCATTGAAAATTCTTTAAGTAGGAAGAAATATTTATTTTATATAATTAATATTTGAACAAAGTGGCCTATTTGTTACAATTTTAAAATATTCCAAGAAATACAGCGATTATGATCCATTTTTATGAAAGATGATTTCAACTTTGATTTTAAGAATCGTGTTCAATGGCTGAGATTTCAGTAGATTCCCAAAGTGCCTTTCATATTTGATTGAGCATATCTCAAAAAAATATAGGCATGTATTTAGCAGTAAACTAAGAAATGGAATATAAATTTATATAAATAAATAAATATGTATATATTTATATATATATGTGTGTGTGTGCGTGTGTGTGTGTGTATATAATATTACGAACGCAAACGTATGTAAGTGTTTAAATATTTTACTTTTTCGTGCGAAAACTACTGAACAGGTTTGAATGAAACTATATAGAAATATAGCTGATACACAGGCTATAATTTATAATGATATTGTGACATAGGTGACGCCGATAGTTTATTATATTCCTGACTGTTTGTTCCAGATAATCTGTGAAGGTGCTGGGTAACAGCCGACAGATTTTATTATAAGGAGTAACTTGGTTACTTTTAAATCATCATCTTCATCGACATACCCAAAAAGAACGCTATTAAAACCTCTTTGCGTTGCTTTTACTAAGGTACTTAAAAATTTACTTCTCAATTTCAGTAAAATTATGCTCAGTTGTCAGTGATACACCAGCGGAATAACAAACAAATACTTTTACATTTAAAATATTACTGTATTGATAAGGATAAGCCGATGTTGTAGACTTACGATAGCGGATACGTATGCTTATAGTAGGATAATGATGTATGAATGATTCAAAATTACCCAACAAGTCTGTGTTTTTATAAATGATCACGTTCATTCATAAAGATTATATCCTTGCAATACAACTGAACAATAAAGTGATGTCGTCAACGAATTATAGACATGTATATTAGTTTATTATTGTATTGTTTAATATTAGACTCAATAAATTATTTTGTGCATTAGATATAACAATTACGTGATATATTTCGTTTGGAAATCATGAGGTTACAAGTGAAGCCGTGTGGCGTCTAATTACCTGAAATTTTTACAAAATATCTTAATAAGTCTATATTCCATCGCTTTTAATGCCATTAAATCCAAGACTAGATAATATATTATCTGTGAAAAGGATCAAACTATGTAGATAATGTATAATCAGATAGAATTAACAAAAGTTTAAAGTCGAATTAGTAATCAAATATTCAGTGCAGTAAGTTCGTCAGAGGGAACAAAAAATAATAGAAAACAATTTCAGTATCTCTATCGCAGCTTCTAGCGTAGATAAAATTGTGAAAAATTCTCGCCTGGGCATCTTTTAAGTAAATATTGTTAATACCTCGTTATTAAAAGTCGTTAACATTTCATCAAATTAAGCATTTCAAATTAATGAATTTTAAAAGAGTTGTAATCGTTGCGTTTATTTTGTATTTATTTTATTAAAATTACTGTAGTTGTGTTTATATTTTATAGGCATTTTGCTAACTCTTTGAACCAGGAATCTCCATGAGCGTACATAGCTTACTACAGTTATACTAACATTAGTCTTATAGTTTAGGAACCTACCAAAGACATTTATTCAAAATGTTGATTTTAATTTATACAGAAGGAGAAGCTTGAGTAGAAAGGACTATTAGAATTACTTGTCTGAAATATTTTTATAATACTATTGAATTACTACTACCTTTTTGTCAATCAACCATCGATTAAGTATAGATATGAAACTAAAGCATTATCTTATGATTGTTACAACTGGAAACCTGTCTATTACGGGAAAAAGGTGTAAGGTATTTATTTTGTAGAAATTATTTAATTTAATTTATACGTGCTCGCGTTAAGATACGGTAACATCCCGCTCAAGCCCTAAGGAAAATCTTGTGTGTGTGACGTGTGCCCTGTTAGGAATTTCTCTTTGGTAAGAGGTCTTTCGAATCGCGATGTATGATAAAAATATATTACATTACTGGAGGTCGACGTGTACTCATCATGCAAGAATATGAAATTCAGTAAGATAATTTCAAGACTTCAACATATCACGTAGACCACTCACCATTGTTTCAAATTCTAGACTTGTAATTCTCTGCATTGTAGTTTCTGCATTACCCACTTCCCTGAGGGGTGATATAGCAAGCCTTCGCCTGCTTTGGAATAGTTTTTCCAGAAGTCCTTTTGATACATATCTTGATGATACCACATGATCCTGCGGTTCTAGACTTTTCTGTACGAAACTTTTTACAGCTGTTTCAGGCCTTGCATTTTTCCCCGGCCATATCAAAATTACAACACAATACAGTGTTGACTGCCATCGTTTCATTGTTGAACATACTTTTTTGAAAGTTGCTTATTTTATCACAATATAATGTTTTATCACAATATAATGTTTTATACTAGAAGTAAAATTAGTTTAATTAACTAGATTAGGTACGTTTTGTTAACATAGATCTTGAAGCTGGATATCTCTCTATGTTGATAAATATAATATACTCATAAATATTTAAAAATTAACAATCATATTTTTTTCTAAATAATAGAATTAGGGAATTGTTTCAGTATCCCATAATCTACCTGTAAACCTTTTTATTCTTGTCGCAAACTCATTATTATTCGAACAACGTACGTCGTTATTTGTTTTAAAACTTTTGTAATATTTACTGTCATTCACATTTTTTATAAGACACAAACATAAGTTTAAACAGATTCATTTTAATTCATATAAATTTTTGAAGATAAACGAACTCCGAACTCTTCACAACAGATCACTTCGCAAATTTAGTCTATAATTATCTATCGCCGATTTTTTAGTATAAACAAATTTTAAAAACAAGAATGTTTTCATACTAAAGTTCGTAGTCACGTGGCGTTAATACAGTTGTTCTTGGGCGCGCCGCCCAGCCTAAATCCCGAGAAGAACTGAATCAAATAATACACACGGAGAATATCCCGTACTATTTTTTTACGATTGCGATTCAGATATTTCTTTTTGCTTTTACGCGACTTTCTATACGAAAGTCCGATACCAATGAAATTGTTTTCTAATTAATCGTTATTTTATTACCAATGTAGAAGATAGATTTTTTTATTGCCATCAATTTTTTATATAAGGCTCATACTGTTACATTTACACCTTTATATGACTAAAATGTTGTCTATATTTTGAAAACTAATTTACGACGTAATGTCTGTCTACTTGTCTTTATTTAGGTTAAGTTTTTAGCTTACGCTATGCCATAGATTATTCTCCAAATCAATAATAAAAATAGACATAATTACTTTAGTACAAGACAGTACTTTATAAGGTTAAATAAAAATTATCCGATGGCTATCGGTTTCATTTTTATCTTAAAGTTCTTCCTTCTTACTTACAAACAAGTAGCTTATGCATATTGTATGAAGTATCAAACGCTCATAAGGTTATTAAGAGATTTTACATGTTTTAAGACGAGTAGTGAGTATAAAGTAGATTTCAACTTTCTTTAATAAAGGAAGTACCAGGCTCTCATAAGTTATTAAGAGATTTTACATATCTGAAGACCACTGAGTATAAAGTAGGTTTCAGCTTGTTTTTTGAATAAAGAGCCAGGCGCTGATAAGTTATTATTAGCGCTCACATAGACCTATAATTTTCAGAAAATTAATTACTTATATCGGTTTTTGTTTTCTGTTACATCAGAAGTGGTTTTAATCATTTAATTAAAACCACTTCTGGTGTAACCACCGATAAATTAAAATATCATTTGCAATTTTTACGTACGCATGAGATTTATCTATAAAATACTACGAACAATATATATTTGGCTAAAATTATGCTTAGGATGTACATATTTGAAAATCCCCGAAATACATAAGCCAAAAAACCTGTTGAACCGCAAATCGATGAGCGGCGGAAAACCTCGTTACTATGGTTACGGCACGCCTTTTGAAAGAAAAGAACTTCTATAATTAAATTTGATACTTGTGGAAATTATTTTCGTAGCATGGAAATTTATGCTTATTTGGAATATCTGAACTTTATAAGCATTATTTTTGAATATTCATTATGAAATGCTTAACTTGTTGTGTTTATTCATATTTGGAAACAGGAATAATTATATAAATCTAGGACCCTTATGTAAGACATTCTTAACTCATACAATCTTTTTTTCAAATTTAATGTAATCCTTTTTAAACGTATGTAGACAATGCTACAGGGAAATATTCGTCTTCAGACACCTTTAATTTTTAAGGTAAATAAAACAATCACATTCAGGGTTTTAAAATTTTATTTAATTTTTCACAGAAAACACTCGCACAGCACTTCAGACATCACAAGATAGAAACAACACTTCTATTCGTGAACTTCGCCACTACACAATGTCACATTTACTTTAGTAAAATACAAGGAATCCCTAAAATTATATATAAGGACAAACAAGTAATACAAGACTCCCGGAATTAGGCTCGTAACCCAATTATAATTCAACCAAACTTCTTTCATTACATAAACATACATAAAACTGCGTAATTGGTTTCATGTTCAACCATGGCTAGCTTAAAGATTACAAAAGTTTTATTTGGACAAGCTTTGATGCCTGGAGTTTAATAGAGAGAAAAGTTAATAAAAAAACGAGTGTCATGTCAACATGTCCCGATGCTAAGTGCTCAAATCATCAGACCTTCATAAATTGTATCAGAGAAGTTCTTGATCATGTTAACTCTTAAATTACAAATGACATTAAAATCGGCTCACTCGTTTAGGAGCTGCGACACAGGCAGACACTTAAATTGAAACTCCCTTCACTCCCCACTGTTAAAGTGACTCTTCATGAGGAATAAACAACTAATAAAAGGTTTTTAATGAACTTTCAAAATTAATATTTTTCTTACATTCCTATAAAAAAAATCAAGTATATTTGTATATACAGTGAATGATTAAGATCTATTTAAAATAGATTAAATTAAAAATTACTCTCAAATATACATCTTTAGGATTTTTTTTTATTGCAAATGCTACTTTCCTTAAAACTAAAGTTTATAATAAATTAACACAGAAAAATGGTTTTTGAAGAACTGTTACTTTTTAAAATCAGTTCTATTTCTGAATGATATTTGAATACAAAATTAAATGAACACTTGTATTGGCGAAATTCACACATTTTGATCTACAAACGTACAAACACTTAGAAACTACATCAGTCACACAATTTACAATAATAGAACAATACGGCTGAAGACTATTTGATAGTTAACCTTTCGGCTTAGTATGAAGTTATAATGGGTTTCAGATGATCAAAATAAATTCAAATTTCATGTAAAAACTTTTGTTATATCTCAAATACCTTAAAGTATAATTGCTTTAATTGATGTAAGTCTTTATTCTAAGGCTTGAGTCGAGTTTCAATCTAGTCAAGATTCGTGAAACAGTTTTTCTACATAAACTCATGTCATTTTGGTAGTCTTGGAATATGATCTTAAGACTTTGATATGATAATGATAATGACGATAATCGTTAAAAGCCGATACGGTTTTGACTGTCATAGTACAACTGTTAATTGTTAGTACATACTTTGCTTTTAAGACGTAAACAATGCTACATTTTACGGATGGATAGATTAAAATAACGTGTACAAGATAACTAAGAATGTGGGTGCGAAACGCAAACACTGGTATGTGTTTTACGCAACCACATTTGTAAACTCTTCCGCTTGAACCGTTTAGTAGAAAATTTTAACGTGATTTTAAGGTTATTTATATCTCGGAAGCAATTTATCGTAACAAATCTGTAACATCTGAAACATTAGCTGAACTTTTTACATATAAAATATTCGCTGAGCAAGCTACTTCCGAGAATAAAATGGCTTAATTAATTACGAAATTTATTTGATCCGTAATATAATATCTTCCGAGATACTGAATAACCAAGCATTAACAAAGTCTATTGGTGAGTGAATTTTATTTAGAATGATACAACTATGTATAAGCTTTCAAAAGATATGTACTTATGATAACCGTACTATAAAACTGTTTATAAAATACATATATTAAATATTAATTAGAAAAAATGAACATCTATTTTATTTACATAATAAGCTATTTTGTTTTGTATACGGAAAAATAAAAATATATTAGTCAAATAAATGAAATAAATTAGTAACAAAAATATAATATAATATCATAACTAATCTCTAAAGTTAATAAAGCTAGTTTAAAATCCATACTGTTATGAAACTGTAAAATTATAATTTTAAGTAGTTAATTTAGTCGGAATTCAGACATTTCGTCAAAATTAATATGAGGTGAAGCAATCATTGATTGGTGATGACCCTAAAAAATAACCAAAATAAATTAGCAGAACTGGGCTTGTAATATAAAAGAAGGACTTCATATGGACGATTTATGACTTATATTATTTAAATATTTGCACAATTAAATTATTTAAGAACATATTTACAATTTTTCATAACTTTATTGCAATTTTCTGAGTTGCTAGTTCATGTATCAGTTACGATATATCGTAACAAAATTGTAGGCGAAATTTTTAGACAGTTTATTACTATAAATAGTCATATCTACCGATAAAATTTTGATTGCCAATTGATTGACTAAGGCAGTGATCTTTTTTATCAATTTTTTATTGCTTACTTAACTTGTGTTGTAAATGTGGGTCCCAATATAATTTTGGCAATACTATCTACAGGATACTTAAGATTTAATTATATAATATTAAAAAGGTTTGCTATTAGAAATCTAAAAAAATGGCACTAAGATAAATAGGACAAAATTAACTTAATGTGTTTAGGGTATAAATTCGTAAGGGCAAGATATTTATTTAAAAAAATCGTAAATAATTTTCAATTTTCTTTGTATACTGTTGTGTTTGTCTAGTTTTAGGCCTGTATTTCAGAATGTGGAAAGACAGTTCTGAAATTCCAGAAGTTGCAATCTAGTTTCACTTGCTTTTTCAACAAAGTTTCGATTTTTTGACAATTCTCTATTATATATTTTATTTTAAATATCACTGAATACGGAACTTAAACATATTTAGATATTTGAAGTACAATTATAGAATAAAAATAAATACGATTTACAATAAAGTACAACTTATGAATGTTGTATTTGAATAACAGCAAGTGTTTTATTAAAGTGCAATAGTGGATTCATAATTTTTTTTTAAATATGGGCCGTCATTTGAAAGAAGAACTTACTCTTGGACCTGACTCATGCAAGAGGCAATTACTTGCTTTACTTTTTTATTTGTCATATAATAAAACCTCTTTGTACAAGGGTGTGTTATACAAAATAGTTAAACGACATCTCATTTTAGCATTAAAGAATGACCACGTCACGGTTAAGGAAATTGAAGGTGTTTAAGACGTTACTCAAGTTCCAATCTTCACTGAAGCTTTGATGAAAACTTTATATGGAAAAAATGTCCCTTAAAATTAGATTCTAACTTGAGTAACGTCTTAGGTTAAATATTTAGCAAAACATTTTGAACAAATTACATATTTGTATTTAAAAAAGGCGTAAAAAGTTTACAAAGTTAAATCTAAAAATAAATAATAATTTGAAAGTAAATATACAATCTTATGCTAGCTTATTATTGATATGTCACTTCACTGTTGGAGTTATTCGAGATTTTTTATAATTGAAGGTTACAATTGACTTGGATCTGTTCTTTGTTAATCCTTTTCTTAAGTTTTTTTCACATTGATATTGACATTTATTGAAATATTGAGGGCAAATAAAACTCGGTAAATAACCATAAAATTTTCACGATTAACTAACGTTTGATTCATTATAACCCAGTTTTAGAAGTGGTATAAAACCCACTTATCGATAACCCCGTTTTTACAGACATTTGCTACGAAAATTTTATACTGTTACAAATCATTGCATATAAAAATACTATTTACATGTGCATATTGTGCTGTATTTATGAATATAAAACAGACCCAAAACATTCAATAGTTGATGTTATAAGAATTCTCTCAAACACCTTGCAATACTAAATTTTCTTCTCGTTTATGTGTGACATTCATTTAAAATTCGAGAAATCAGAAATTCGTATTAGTTTAAAATATTTTACTCAAAACACCACCATTAATAGCTAGAAAGCTCCTGAAGTGAATGTTGACATTTCGAATCCTCGAATTAAAAATAAATAGGTCGGCAGCACATCATTTAGATAATTGAAGTTGGCTGAGATTTCATATTTCATCCAATAAACATCAGCCCGTCTGTCGATTAGATATATAAAAAAAATTGGTATAATTCAGTTGATTTCATTATAAAGCTGAAAATATTCTTATAACGTCAACCAATCATTATACAAAAGATCTACGTATTAAATAATCTATGAACCACTCGTTAATTCGGCTGGATTTGTTTTTGGTTTCATATAGTCGGAGATATTGATTGAGGACATTATAATTGAATATTAATGTTAATTAGGTTTAATATGTGCTATACAATAAAAAAAAATTAAATAACTTTTTTACACTCCTGTAAGATTTTATAAAAAACGACACTAACATTTTAGAAACACTAGAATATGAGTTACGCTTATGTTTGAAGAATACAAATATCCTGTTATCACATCTGGGTAAGGCATTGGGGATAAAACTTATACTGTTCGTCACCTGAATAGGGATTCGATACAACAGAAATTCCTTAGCAGGTCGATTATGTGCAACATTGAGCGCGCATACAGATCCTGTGAAGGATGCAGTAGTAACTATCAGTTGGCCGGATCAGGTTGACTGGCAAGACCCTGGGAGTAGGCAGCCTGTATGCTCTCACATACAAACTTGTATTGGCTCTGTGGACAAACAAGTGATGCATAAATATTCATCTATTTCTTCATGTCTAAATATATAGTGATAACTTCGAAAAAAGTAGTCTCAGAAAATCTTGGCCATTTGAAATTATACAGATTTCATTAATATTCTGTTATGTTTTTTAATACTTTGTGCAAAGTTTTTATAGACAGAAAAATATAAAAAAAATTGTAACATTTCAGAAAACTTAACGATTATTCAATCGTATCGAAATGAATTTCTGCCTTCATGGAGGTGAATTTTTAGGATCAGTTATAGGGTATTTTTTATGATAAAATTTTCTAGAAGATGGTATTTAAGGATGAATAGGCTACAAAGTTCATACTACAGAACTTCGATCGATAGCCAGATTTTGACATTAAAGCCAGCGAAACCGCCGATAAACGCTAATGTATAAATCTCGTATAATATCACAAACATACCGCATTCTGTATACACATGGGTCGTTGGGTTCTCATTGTTCTCACTAGGTCCAGAGGGTACAGTGGTTGCCTCCTAGCAAGCAACTCAAGTGCAGTTTCTGCTAAGATAAGTGCTCCGGTGCGACCCACACCAGCTGAACAGTGGACGATCATAGGCGGTTCCAGAATACGTTCCTCTTCGCCAGTCATTGCTTCCACAACCGTGGGTATAACTGTAATTTTAGATACACTTTAAGTCAATCTTTGATTCAATGGTATGCGTCTAGTCCTAGCTAGAATAAAACTATGGCTTTGACTAGTTTTGCCCAGTAGTTCCATCCGCAATCATTTTGTTTCAAGTTTAATAAAAAATTTTGAGGGCTCTATGGCCTAGCGGTTGGATAAAGCAACAGCGACGCCAGAGTACCGCGTTCGAGTCTCGGTCGGAAGGCATTTAAAAAATATATAATTTGTGTTCTGCCTCGAGTACGGGATGCCAGTGGCCGGACGAGTGTTAAAAACACAGGTATTTCGAGTATTAAATGTGGTGGGAGAAACTCCTAATAATTTATATGTTCCGTCCGATTTACATACCATCGTTCATGGATGGAAAACTCGTGAAGTGGTATGCGCGTTTTGATTTCAGTCTATGAATTCCCGAATACTCGAAATAAAAATAAAATAAAACATTAAGGATAGCAACGCTTGTTCTAGATCTACTGATCTTGGAGGTGTCTATGGGGTCAGAAATCGTTTAATATAAGTGAACTTATGTTCGTTTGACTTCCTATTGCATAAAAAAATACAAAAGAAACCTCCTTATAGCGCTAGCTATCTAATGAAAGTTTCAAAATTGGAGTTTAGCCGAAAGAAACACATAAGCAAAAACTTCACTACTAGTATTTCTATTATACTGAACATACTTTCATGTTTAGTTGGATACATAAAATTATCATCTACTTTGTTATTATGACACACGATCAGTTATCAACCGACTTTGATGAATTACGTCGGGTTAGGATTAAACGTTTCTCACCAGCGCGATGGTTTCTCAGCTGCGAACAGAGACGGGTAAAGCTGATGAAGGCTGTAGAATCTTCTGGGACACCGTGATCCGGCCACGCGGTGTATTGCAACTGAGTTATATTGCGACTAGCACCGCCATTATCCTGTTTATAAATCCGATCATAAAAAAATATATTGGCATACATTGATATTAAAATGTATATGTATGTAGGAATCATGAGTCTACATTAAATTAATTTATCCAAAACTTATTGTATAACAAAAGAGCAGCAAAAGAAAATAGTTAATTTTTTTATTATGGTTATCTGTCTGTATATATACGTCATGTCATTAAAAATAAATTTAAGAGAAAATAATCCGCATAGATATAAATTATCTTCTTCTATCTGTACATATAATATATCAATGTCTGTATATTCTATGAATTAGTCCAGAAATGATCTCATCGAGACTAAAAGTAAGTTTCACCTTTAGTCTATGACCTTGAAAATAATTCAAGTATATTACAGGTTAACAGCATAGTATTGAATAATTTATGACTTCATGCAACCGACGTATTATTAAATGATTAAGGTGAGTGAACCTCAACTTGTCAGACGACGGCTGTTAGACGTTTTGTATACAAAAATAAATATATTATAAAAAATCATTTACACACTACAGCTTAAACTGTACACATTATAACTGTTCGCTATGCCAAAATTGATTAATTTATTGGCTACATGTTTAAAAAATTAACAGCTAACCTTTAAAACCATCTCTCTCCGAACATAATGTCCGAGGTTCTGTTCGCTATTGGTGAGCACAGTGAGGGTGTTGCTCGTCTTCAATGGTGTGGTGCCAACCTTGGGCCAGTATTGGTGACACTTAGCCCGCCCGCGTTCGGCCAACACCGTTAACATCACAATCAGACTGCTCTCACTCTCCCATACCATTTGCCAGAAGTCACCAACTGTTGATGCTAATGGACCTATAAAATAGCAAAAAATGTTTCAAAGTAGTATGAAAGAAATTCACAATTAACAATAAATATATGAACCAAAGAGCCCTGAGGACAGACCTACGTATAAGTACCGAGATAACCTAAGTATTTACAAACTCTCAAAATACTACCGTATGTTTATATAATGGATATATCTCTGTATATTTATTTTTATAATTAATTAAATTATTAGTAAAAACTGAAATGTTGTATACTTTAAGCCCCTTTCTAAAAACTTTATATCGTTGTAAAGGAAAGCGAATCTAGCTTGTTCAATATTTTACATCTTACGTGGACGCTTAGTAAAACATTCTAATAATTAATTTTATTTTTCGTCTTCAACACAGACAGAAAATATAACTTATATCAAAATAAAATACAATTCGATTTACCCTGTGTTGCGATGTAAGTCAGAACAAGATCTGAACTCGGGATTTCCATGTTTATATATGATGCGTTTACATAATCCCCGGTCGGACCGTTCTTTAAGATAACGCGAGTTGAATCATCTGAAACAATTTGTTCACGGTCAAAATATGAGAACAAAATTCTTTACTGAAGTATACAAAATTCAAAATTTCATTTAGTCAAGCCTGAGAATAATCTTTATTATTAACAGGCAAGTTTTTTGTAATACATCATCGATAGATTTGCATTAGCTTCTCTTAATCATGGATTCTCAGCTACAAGACATCATTGATTATTCAATGACTAGCTGTGCCCAACGATTTCACTTGCGTTTATTTATGTAAACATAAATATTAAAATAAATATAGGCAAAAGTACTCTTTACGACATTAGCTATGCATTAATTTAATTTATTTCAATAACTTATCAATTTAGCAAGTTTGGTAAATAAGCAAAGCGTTACGAAAGGTTTAAAGTGAACTTACAAGGTGCAATATCCCTATATCTGTTCTTATTGACGTTGTTCTGTAGTTTGGCGACAGCTATCGATTCTTCGGGCAGTCGTCGTAGAAGTGTTTCATACTGGCGTAGGGCGGCGCCACTGGCGAGCCCATCGCCTAACAACAGCATAGACTGCTCCAATGCGTCTCCTTCGAACTGGCCCGAGCCGAGAGGGACAAAACACACAGCTGGCTCTTCTGGACCCGTATCTTCCGGTTCGTATACCGCTTCGAATTAAAAGTAATATTATATAACTAGCGTTACGCTACGGTTTCACCTGAGTCACATTATCTATAGAAATTATATCGTTATGATGTTTTTAAACGTTTAAGTAAAATACATTGTTTAGTTCTCACAAGAAAGAGTAACAAACATCCGCATATACTAGCTTTCGCGTTTATAATATTAGTACACATAACATTCCAAGGATTTTCTGATGTCCTAGTAGAACAATCTGAATATTTTTTGATTTAACCATACATCGCCTAAATCGTTGCATTGATTCAGATGAATTCTTCTAGATATATATAAGATGGTTCTAAGCTACATTTAGGTAAAATTGGTAATAAACTTTTCATAATCTTGAGTAAATACTGTGAATGGAACCGCATAAAGTCGAGAGGCTAAATTTATTTTGTCATCAAATGTATAACTGAACAACAGATTTAACTTACCATTGGGTTTCACTAATAGTGTAAGAACTCCTTTAGTATTTCTTATCATTTGCACGACTTGTTCGTGTGTCAATTCGTCCACATCTTTACCATTTATGGCTATGACCTGAAATAAGAAAGACCCATCATAAAGCAACTTAACATTTCCATAATGTTTTTTCTTTTTGATAATTTCATTTGCTACACGCAATTTCAATGTGTTTATAGAAGCTTATGACGGTTATTTTTACCGCTTCCATCACTAATCGGTACTGTATCAGATGTTCGTCACTCCTTGCTAATATTATAAACGCGAAAGTATGTCTGGTTGTTTGTTACTCTTTCACGCGAAAACTAATAGACGGATTTTAATGAAACTATAGAAATAAATTACAATAACCTATAGTGTATATTATGAAACGGCTGATACCATGAGGCACCGCTAGTTTTTATAAATAATCTAAAGTAACTAAATATAAACAAGTAATCCGAATATCATTCAATATTCAAATTACTACATTTAATCTGTTAAATAATTACATTTGGCTAAAACCCTCCTCTTAAACAATCAATCTCTATCTCTGTTCTACTGTACCTGGTCTCCTTCTTGTAAGTGCGCTCTCGTTCTTGGCGCGACCCGTGACACGAGTACAGGTGTGTTGTTTCCACCTCCACGCACGTTAAAGCCGAATCGTCCATCCGGTCCCGCAGTCAACCGAACGCATACAGCACCTTCCACCACGTCCGGCTCAGGCTCCGCAGCAGATTCGGATTCCGAGTCATCGACATATGAGAGAGGCACGCGGAGAGCTAGCGAACGTTCTAGGAAGCCGCCGTCACTACTGCTTAAATGACAAATATCATAGATAAATTGCAATCGCATAGCTATATGATTAGGTGTAATAAATGGTTTTGAATGCAGAAAAAACATCTATGTCAAATAAAATCAAAAACCATTTACTTATTTAAAATAAAATACATGATCGCTTATTGACGTCATTCAAGTTCTAAGTTTAAAGGCTGTTCAAGACCGCGCCCTCCTCTTATAAGAAAAGCCAAGGAACTCGGTCGCATTCTCTTATTACGTACAATTTTTTCACAAGAACATTTAATTTACCATACATAAGAACTGGAATAAATCATTCCTAAGCTCTAATATCATATAAATAATAACATTTTTATAAAAGGTTTAGTTAATTAATAATTTTTATGTATTTTTATAAATTTACTGAATGACAATTCCCGTTATTCTCATTCTCATGAAACGATATGTGGTAACTTTTAGTCAATGAGTTAATTTTTCGTATGGAACTCCTCCATGATCGGCCTGTCTGGGTTATAATTTAAGGAATTTTAGTTTAATCTGGATATATTAGGGTCATAAAATATGCATGTCAAACAACATAAAAATCCATCACCTGATAACACAAAGATTATTTTCAATAGATACAGAATATAAAAGTTTTAAAATATTCACTCTTTGAGAACTTACTCATCATGTTCAATGGGCAGATTATCACTCCAGGCTTGCCGGGGCGGCGGTTCCCCGTGGCCAGTAACACGGGACCCTCTAGCGGAAGAATTCAGTACTAGAGCCGGGGAAGCCCCCGCCGACCGATCACGGTTTCGAGAGCTACTGCTGCGTCTAAAACATTTATTTGATATAAACCTCAAACTATTTCATTATTAACATTTTATTTCAAAATCATTCTGAAGAATATCCATGAATAAATAAAATATCAAACCTAACAAATCTTCTGTTGCTGGATCTAGAGCGTCTGGCATCTTCAAGTGCCTGAGTCTCAGTCCTGGCTACTGTAGGCGCAGTGACCCCCGCTAGAGCCCCAAGGGCTCCTAATAGAGGTCTTCGCCGTGGAGCCATAAGTCTAAAGAAACCATGTCGTTCGACACTACACCGCCACAAAGCTTTCGCTGCCCTACCAGAACGCATGTTGAATCCTAATACTGTGTCATAGGATTCAGACTGGAAGAAAACGGTTCATTTTTTAATCAAAGCAGATATCTATTTTTATCTAATAATTTAGCAAATGCTTCTTAGGATCTTCTGTGACGTTTATGTTTCTGATTTTTTTAGGATTATATACGATGTAACTTTTATTTAGAGAGATTTAATACGAAAATTACAATAACACATTGTAAAATAATTTTCGTATGCAAAAAGGAGAAATAGTCTAAAATATCTGTATACTTACTGGTTCTCGTTTAAGTTGTATGAAAAACTGTTTCTTCTTGAAGGAAATCTTTACGATTTTACTCCAAGAGAATGTATTGACTCGAATATTGTTTTGAAAGACAACTATACCTATAGATGTCACACCTATGAATATATCCTTTCCATTATAATCCTGAAATATAATATATTAAAGTTAAACATTAACATATTATGTAAATTGTATACCATCCTGAATATATGACAATGTTTCAATATACATACATACATCTTTTAATAAATTTTTAATATAATATTTTTCCAGTGCACCAAATTGTGAATCTAAATCATTATTGAAATTCCTTAAACGCGCACGAAAAGTTCCATGAAAATCGGTCCAGCCGCTTAGGACGAGTTTAGTGATACGGATAAAAATATATATATATATCAAGATATACGAGATTCTCGTACACAAGATTGTTAGTAAAACTTCAAATTCGATTTTTATGGTAATTATGCCAATATTAATTATTAGAAAGTGTAAATAATTAAATTTTGATTTCTTTAGAAGTCCTTTACCTTAGCTGGATGTGACTCGACGCCATAACAATCTAATCTCTTTGCGTGTTCTAAGAAATTAGCCTCGGCGTCAGCAGGCGCCTGCCCTTTGTGCAATTTATGTAGTTCCCTAATACGACGCTCGTCTTCCGGACTTTGTTTCGGCAAAAGACAAAGCTCTGAGAGATAGCTATTTGAATGTTCTGAAGCGTTATAGTCTCCTAACTCAGCTGAAAAAAATGTTATACAAATGTTACAGGATGGCAATAAATAATTCATCTAGGTGTTTTGACATATAGAAGAATACTTTGTGTTTTTAAGTTCTTTTATTATTAATTGTGCAAAATAACTATTTGTCTATATTTTATTTTTTCTTTAAAATATTAAATATAATTGATTTAAGGACGGTATAACTTTATAAGGTGGAAATCAAATTAAATTTGTATTCGTATTTGACTCTGCCTTTATATTAAATCACATGAACTAAGAAAATATTGTACATAACAACACCTGACTATGTTACCTTGCACGGTAAAAGAAGCAAGCAAGAGAGCAGTATTTCTTGGCGCTGTCATTCTACCGTCAAGCAACAACTTTCTCAATTGTAAACAAAGTAAATATCTTGTAAACTCTTCAGCAAGCCGACACGGTTCTGGTGGATAGAATCTGACAGCAAGCCAGAATTGGGCATTAACACCAACTTGTTTCTTCACCGACTTACTACTGTCGAGCCAACGCTGTTAAACAGTTTTTATGATGTAAATATATTATTTTAATAAATGATTATCCATTAGATATAATTGTAATTGCTTTTCCTGGAGTAATACTGAAATGTCTACATAGTGCTTGTTTACCTCGGATAACAAAAATTTCCTTTGGTAGAAAAGATGAGCTATTATTTCACCACATGTTTTATGAAAAATCATGTTTATTGTATTGAAACCATAACAGACAGTGAAATTTTGTAAATATTGCACTAATTATATGATAAAGATAAAAAAATATATATCAAAATGCAATAAGTTAGTATAAGGCTTTTAGTATCACTAAAATATATTTTTAAGATTGATAGAGCAAAATCTTAAGCAAATAATAGTGTTTAAAAGTCAATATTACTAAGTAATAAAAAATTAATAAAAGTGGTAATAGAAACAGTGAAAGCATGAAATTCAAATAACAAAATCTAACTTAATGAGCATAGCATGATTATATATTCATTTGAATAGTTTAATGAGTAATGTGCAAATTTAAATATTAATTTATTCTTAACATTGTTGCAATAACTAGGATCTTTAAAATTATTATAACTAAAACTCACCTCTTCTGTTTAATTCACTAATATAAAAATTTTCACTGAATAGATAAGACCAGTAAGTTATGTCTTGCAAGAGAACACAGACAATGATTGATAAATTAAAAATACAGCCTTAATAAACTAAAATGATTTTCATCACCAACAACATGAGTCATCGGTAAAACAATTAAAAATGTAAATATACCAAGTATGATAAGAACTAAGATGCTAGTATGAATCATTTACATTGTTACATGAAATATGATTTTCTATATACAATTAAAAATATTAATAGAAAATATTTTTATATTATAGTATATTCTAGGGATGGTAGGGTATTGATATACATATGTGTATAAACTAGAACATATATTAGTAACATTACATTCATTACAAATCAAATGAACATCACTTTAATAATCTATGTATTTGAAATCTTTCATTTTATTACAATAAAATTTTATAGTCCTAAGACTGTTTGTTTACTTTATATACTTTATTAATATTGTTATAAACAAAGTGAAATCTAATTTGTTTCATTTCACAAAATGACATGGAACTGATTTAGTGTCTATGTAGGTAAAAAGAATATTGTAAACTTACTGTTATCTCAGTATTTGTTGCGCTTGGAGGAGATCCATTCTCAGTAAATTGCAATCCAAAGTAATCCTTCTCAATAAGTTCTAATTGTTGGAACACTAACTCAAGGAGAACACTACCTTTTGCTTTTTTCTATAAAAGAAAATTTGTATCAAGTTATTTTACATTAATTAAAGATTAAGAAATAAATTCTTTTTAAATTTAATTTAACACAATAAATACTACAAGTCTTGTATGACTATTATTTTCACAACATATTCAGGCCTTACCTCGATCTGAAAGGATTGCTGGGTGTCATCCAAAAACAACACAGTGACATTGAAAATATTTAGCTTTCGTTCTCTTGCGAGCTCCGATGCCCGCACGTTGTAAGTACCGCTGGAACTACTGAATGCACGTCGTGATACACTCTCAATCATTTCATCGATTACTCACTACCGGATTCCTATCAGAGAAGTCAACGCCCGATGGTTATCGTGCACGGATCGACTTAATTACACATCCCAGTCACCTCCAACCTTATGATTCATTTGCTCAGTATTCGCCCATAAGCTAGCAAGCCAAACTAGATACTTGACGTAAATAAGACGCAAGTTATGTTGCACATACCAGGAATTTCATATTTATTTATCTATTTATCCATTTGTTCCTGTAAATTCCTAAGACTTATCTCTATAGTGTGTACATCGTGACCGTGTATTGTTAAAGCCTCTAGTAATATAGTTGTTCTTTATAGGAACAAGACGATGTAATAATTAACTATAAAAAATGCTACACAAAGCCACTGGTTTCGAAGACTTAAATAATACCTAATACCTATAGGCTATAACAAACTATGTACTTGATTTGTCGAACGTTCAATTATGGAATTTCTAACATTGACATATGACATCTCTCCCATTTTTGAATCGATTATCTTTGGACCACGTTTAATGGTGTTCAATATGGGTTCGATTAATTAATCGTCTATTAAATATTGAGAACTTTATAATTCTAAAACTTTTTATGGACCAAGCGCGAGGCACAGACTATTTTGTCACTTGACAGTTAACATTGACATGAGCCAACGATAGTTCACTGTTAATATATGTGTACTTTAATATTTGAAATATAAAGCTTTTTGAAAATAATGAATCATTTATAGTGTTATTTTTAAATACTACTACAAATATTTGAAATTTTTAAGTGTTATTCTTTAATTATCCCTTTCTATCTGTATTTTATAATAATTATGGATTTCTGTATATTTTTCTCAGGTGCCATTTAGTAAGGAAAAAGGAGGAAGTAATTTAGATTGTAAGTTTACAATGTAAGAAAAAATTGGAATCATCTCAATTGCACATTGGTTGCTAGAGATTTAAAGGGAACGACTCAAAATGTAATACAATACTGTTCAGAACAAAAAATATATAGATAGTTCTCCTTTCACCACAACCACAAGAATATTTTAAAAGAATGACGGTGAAATGAATAAAACAATAATTCAAACAGTTATCTGCCTTTAATCTGCATTTCTTCATAATCCAGCAGCCATAGTCATTCAATCGGTACCATTACAGGAAGAGAAATTAATACACTATTAGATATTGTTACAGTTTGGTTTGAATATGTGTTACAGATGAAGTTATGTGTAGTAGATTTCCATAATTTTAAACTACTATTACTATTAAATACTTGCGTATCATGAAAACCAGGGTGCGATGCGATCTTGGCGTGTAATGCAATTATAATAAACTTTATTTAATGTAACGGACTAGCAGTTTTATAGTTAATTAATTATTTTGTACTTAGCATTATTTATATGCTGCTTCTATTACGCTAATGTTTGAGGGGAATCAGGTTTTTCGTAATTCATTGATAATAAAGCACTATTGTACATTACCTATTTTTAATATGCTTCGAATCGATTCCATGGAAAGTATCGATTATAAATATGTAATAAACAGATACTATCGTTAGCTTCAGACACAGTAATTATTACATTCTATGAAATATTAATTATATTGTAGTAGATTTATTAATTAATTCTGGATTAGGTCGTTCATGAAAAACCTGTTTCCTTATTAATAAGTAAATATTACGTACAACACCGCATCGCACTTTTTAATCACTGTTTACCGTACTGCTTGTTTATCTGTGGGTGTAGTGATGTGCAATAAGTCGTAAAAAATCCGTCATTTAATAATAATTTTGATTATGGCCGAACCCTCCACATTAAATACACATTTTTTGCATTTGTAATAATTTTTGAAAATATAAATTTTGATAATATTTTTCCATTTTGTTCCTAAATATTAATCCAAATAGTTTTATTATCCTTAATATTGTATTTACAATTTTTTCAACAGCCGAAAAATATGTTCAATATTTTTAATAATATTATTTTTTAACGACTCTTGTTAAGTAGTAGGTAACAGTACAAATATTATTGATCACAAGTTGGTTTTCATTGGTCATTAACATACGTTTAATTACATCCTTATAGCTAAGATAATACAAATAACAGTAGGTCTTTAGTTTTATGCTTAGTAGGAACAACGTCCTAGGTACCTATGCGAACCACATACTAGAATACGGAATGGGTTATTAAAGTACCTAGTTAATCTGTTATCTATGGCAATTATTGTGAGTTTTGTATTGCAAAAATATAACCATTTTGTCCAATTTATGTTGGTTTAGAAAAAAGAATGTTGATGAGGTATAGATTCAGGCATATCTTTTGGGTAGGTCAATTACTTAAATCAAATATAATTTCAATTTTTTTGAAAATTCTATAATAATATTTCAAAATCTACATTCCAAATGCGAGGTAATTTTATTAGTTTGTTGTTACCCAAATAATATGACCATGAATCCTTTATCTAAGACCATCTGTTAAGAGTATTCGGTATGAAAGTGTTACCAAAACAAATGTAGGTACTTAATAATTTAGGCAAATTTTGAAATAAAGGCATTTAAAAAAAAATATTATTAAATATCGCAACAAATTTCTAACTTGTATAATTACACAAATCTTATAAAGCTAAAAACTTATTACTTATATAGCTACGTAGAACTAATAATACACTTTAATAAACTAAAGTTACGCGAACAATATTTACAATTTACGACAATGCGTCCATTATATTATACATATTGTTTTTATATCTATCTATTAACAAAAAAACTAAGATTCGAAAACACTTGTAGGCCACTAAGACTGACGACACATTTGATCTACTCTCATTATATTGGTATTTTTATTTCTAAACTATGTGGTGCATCATATTTTGCTAAGTAGAACAAAACAACTCAGAGTATTTCAATAAATTAATATACCTATAACTATTTTAATTTAATGCTGAGATTTTCACGTGTTGTACTTATTTACAAAATGCAATCTTTACAAATTATATAAAAAGAAATCAGTTCAGATAGAATAATATTAAGCTTTTTCGTATAGGTGATAACAGATTGCCAAGGAGACGATAGACTTTACTAATATAAAAACTTTCTCTAAGAATCATAGGATGAAACATACTAATTCTTTCAAAAACGTAAGTTTAATTCTATATTTGAGATTTAACAAACCGTCTCTGAATGTTTGATACTTTGTCCTTATGCAAGTAAAATTTGCGATTTGAATATTGCCCTAAACCACCGTTTGACAACGGTAAACTTTTGTATTTTTATTCCTATGCATTTATAGGGAAAGTTTAGTCTAATAGTACTGGCATAGGTGCCTCACTGACTGGATATAGTCTCTCGGGAACACCATTATAATAAAAATGATTTATGAAATTAAATTAACTCGACCAAACCGTGGTACAGTGTTAAAAGCCAACCGCTTAATTTTGTACTAAACACCTATGATATTCTACGAACCATTTATATCATTGTAAAAGTAACTAACATCAAGACGAGTATATCAGTCAAAATGTTTTATTTTATATAAATATTCCACTAAAAACTTATTTCTCCACTAATGTTGGCTGGAATCGTATAAGATTCGAATTAAGGCCAGATTAGAAAATATACCGGAACAAAATATAACAATTTAAGACTTCAAGTCGTAAAATATATTGAACAACAGGTACGTTTCAATCAAGTAAACCATACAAAAGTAATGTGTAGTTTTTACTGGTTCTTCAATGCATTTGAAGGAATACTGACACCAAAAATATTATGTTATGACATTCATCAATTATTAGTCTCGTTACTTCAAAAGTTAAGTATCGTACGTCCCCAAGGTTAAGACCAACAAAATCAGGTCAGTATTCCCTCCGTAACAATAATTGGATGGCCTAGAACTATCATATACAGCTTGTCTAAGTATTTGTGTTAAGATATAAAATGTATTTGAAATTAGAGTGAAGACAATAAATACAATATTGTTATACCAAAACATGAACTGTGCACAAAAGCACAAAAACATTTAACCATTTTTTTTTCAGGAATATGACAGTTCAGGCTATCTAATCATTTGGTAGATTTTGAAGTCAATAGTAATATATTTATCAAAATCGTATCTTACATCACTGCTAGGCAAAAACCAAGTAAGAGCAGGATCAACTGTATAATATTGCGCCGTTACTTCGAAACGATTTTGAAAAACACTTGTTACGAATAATAAAATCTTCTTACAAATAACGAATTTTCGTATATTCGTACAACGTATCTAATATAGAAGATCAATGTTCATCTATTGGATTCGTTTTAATGCTGACAACATTGTCATGTTTAAATAATAAACTTCTATTTATTTATTAGAACAAAACATTGATCTTAAACCATTCCTTTTGACATCATCCGCACGGTATTTTTTAAGGCTTGACGTTTGTTGCAAAACCATATTCGGATAACTTCACGTTCGTAGCCTAATTGATGCGCAAGGCCAGTGATTTCTGTACCTGAAAATATTGAACCATGTATTTTAAAATAAATTACTAGGAGACAATTTGAATTTAGTATAATCTTCGGAATAAGACCTTATATTCATTACATAATATATTACGTATTATTCTTATAAATTGTTAATGTTTTCAGCCAAGTGTCAACTAGATACTTGCCGTACCAAAAAGAGTATATTATAAGTTTGACATATCTGTCTGTGGCAATGTAGCTCATAAATTAATAGATAGATTTTTAAGCGTTTTTTTTGGGTGTAAGCATTGAGACATGGATTTAGCAGTAATTCACAAAGAACTAATCAAACGTCTGATGATTTGTTATGGGGATTTTCAAACAGTATTTAACTTTATTACAGTCGCTACACATTTCAATGTTCGACTTATCCAATATTAATTAACCTCTATATGTCCGGAAATCCATAAGCAAATACTTAGCGTAAATTCAGATTAAAAATAATTATAAGTTGTTTTTAATAAATCGTATTTACGCGTACAGTCTAACTTAAAAATGATAATATATAGATTTTTATTCCTAATATTGTATTTATTCACGCGTGCTTTAAACAGATTTATAAACATTTTTAATTTCTAGCAGGATAAATTATACATTTGCCTTGATCTATATGTATATGGCTTTCTTTTTGTTTTATGCTTATAGGAGTGGCGTAGTGTTAATAAGAACTTTAGACAACAAAAATCTCAAGGACAGCAACAGAATACCATTCTTTATCGACAGTACTAGTCGTACTTGAATTTAATTTTCTCTGCTGTAAACATTAGTACAATACTTCCTTTTAATTTGAAGATTAATATTGAGAGTTTTAAAGATTTAATAAAGTGACTATATGCAATTCTCGACAGTGGATAGATTTCATAGAAACTGAACCTTACCTGATGGATGAGTATTCCTTTCAAAGTGTGCATTAAGAAGTTCTAATGCTTGAGGAGTGAATGACGTACGTCGCTTCCTTTTCTTACTTGGCTCCATACCGATGAAATCTGTGAGATGGTTTTGGCCGGAAGCATACCTGGAAATGAAATGATAACATTCTTATAATTTTTTCTAATTTATGGTAAGAATATGTGTGTATTTTATAGTTTATGTTGTTTCTTGAATATGTTGCTTTAATTATAAAGGTATTGTATTTCATTGTTATAGAACATCGGAAAGTAGATACCTATATATTAACAAATAGTGCCTTATAATTTCAGCCATGTTACTTTGATGTATAAAATTATTTTGAGTGTCAAAAAAATCTCTAAAATTCAGACACTTTCCAGCAACACTAAACGACAGTATTTCAAAGGTTGTATAGAACTCTAAATCTATATACTAATACAAAAAAGCTGAGGAGTTTGTTTGCTTGTTTTTTTGTACGCGAAAATCTAAGGAATCGCTGGTCCGATTTGAAAGTTTATTTTGAATGTTTATCTTTTAGTGTTGGATAGTACATTAGCCGGGGAAGGTTATGGGCTATATATTATATTATCAAAAAAAAATAGGGTTTCTTACTAAAAGTCCAATAATATAACCCATGGTGAAAAATCGAAATGAATGCGAGGGAAGCCGCTGGCAGAAGCTGGTATTTTTATAAAATAAGAGTGAGCTAAGCAAAAAAGGCCTATATTTTCACCTAATAACATTAGCTATCCCCAATGAAAGTCCCGCCGAAATCGGTATAACCATTTCAAAGATGAACCGGAACAAATAAGTCACAAAAATAATACATATTGTGTATTATGTGACTATATTGTATATGCTAATGAGTATAAGTTTTCGAAAAAAATCAATCACTTTAATATTATAAAGAGCCAGTTTCATTTGATTTAAAGATATAGATGCCGGAATGAATCCTTACAATTAAACTTTGATGACTTCCGCATAAGCGCTGCCTTTCCAATAAAAGTCGCAAGTCAAGATCGTATTGAAAACCAAAATAAGTTACCCGTCAAATGTAAACACTGAACTGAACCTTGTTCTGGTTTCATAATGCCAATGCCATTTGAATCCCCTTACATAAATGAATCAGATATCGATGCATTTATGCGTAGGACCAACTTAACTGCGACATTACTGGCTAACACGTACAAAATATATTTAAGAAACTGGTTTAGCACCTTGACAATATAAGCTAGACCGTTCTAGACGATGTCGTGCATTATATTACCAATCGTTTAATTTCGTTTAGTAGATTAACTTTCGGATTTCAAGATCTTTAAACCACCTTTAATATACAAATATCAGTGATGTTTTTAATATTATTATGCTGCAGTGGACTGTAATAACAAAGAATGAATATAAATAAAAATCTTATACATACTATTATTATTAACACATGGACAAAGGTGATGTTGCCGAATACGTTCGAGGCTTCGATGTTATGATTTAGTCAGCGCGTTTCAATTCCATAGATCATGTATGCATTAAGCTTAGAAGACAAATTTAAAAATCCTGCTTATATTAACTGTAAAGTTCTTAACAAGGCGTAAGTTAGTGAAAGAACAGAACGTAATCGCTCAAATAAGGATACTGAAAGCTATTTTAAATTTAACAAGTAGCAAACTATTACTGTATGTAGACCACGTTAGTTTTCTCAGGATTTTAAGAAAAAACAACAGTATTAATAAGTTTAATCTTTGTCAGTTTATTCTTTGTGTTTGACTTTGCAATTAATCGAATGATAAGCAAAATCAAAGTTGTAACTGTAACAAAATTTTGCAATGTTTTGCATTCCTCTAAATTGATTAGTGAGTTTATCATTTAAGTACTATATAAGTGTATCATGTCATTTTGATAAAAATATAATCTTATCTCCATCTTTCCATGTAACTATATATATATATATGTGTGTTAGTTTTGTTGCCCGAAATACCCCTTGCAACTAACCGGGGGTATTCAGTAAGCGTCATAGCTTTCGCCATGTGCCTGCGACTAGTCGTTCGTTGCTAAAGGTCCATAATAATGTAATATTATCAAATGGACAAATAAAAATACTTAACGTTTCCAAGAGTCAAAATAAAAGTAAGCAGTCAGCCGTGATTATTTGAAGTTAAATGGATGATTTGTTAGTTACCTTAATGAAGACGAGACTGAATCTATATCTGAAATTAATTCAAGTACAATTCGTTGCAGAGGCGCTCGTTAAAAATTACCACCAAGAGGGACAGCCCATTGCAAATTCAACGCACCATTTGCAATGTTAAACCATTCCCGTTGCATTCAGATAATGCATTTTAATGATGCAAAATGTATAATCGATAGATACAAGGGGTCTTTATAAGATGTTAAGTGGTCGATGGGGAATAAACGACACCTGGTGTGCTTATGAAACTTTCAAGATTTTAACGGTACGTATTCGTGACGGCTAATGTTATGTTTGTTTTAGAAACAGACGCATTATCCTTGACGCGAATAGTGAGTCGTTATAATACTTCTACGATAATACGCAATATGTCCGCTCCTACAGATAACTGTTTCACAATACAAATGCATTACTTATCTAAACATAAACGATCACACGCAAACCCTCGACACCGTTCGTACAAATATTTCATTTAGAGCTAAGCCCATGAAATATTTCTACAGCGGCAAGTCAACGTTAGTAGCTCTAAGACGAAGCAAATATACTTATATTAAAAATAAAATTAAAAAGCATTACGTTTAAAGCGCAGTTAGTCCAGATTTGAGAAATATTTTTCATCGCTAAGCGTTAAGGCCAAATGTGACACGAACACGGTTTCACAATACAATATTCACTCAAACAATAATATTTACCTCTCCTCGGCTTCCTTCATCCAACGTTCAAGCACCGGTTTGATTTTCTGCGCACTTTTTGGTGTTATATCCAATTTCTCAAATCTGTATCGAACATAAATTATAATGTTAGACTATAACGTACCGATCAGAAAGCTTAACGCGCCGTAGCCTCATCCCGAGATAATTTAATTCTCTTCCAAATTAACAGAGTAATTGCAGGACATTGACATAGCGTTAACGATTGAAGATACGGAAAAAACAATAGGCAATTTAGGCCGAGGTAATCAGTTTGATTAATGCCGAACGTGGTAACAATAAAATGAATTCAATTAGAAGCAAAAGGTAACGTATGCCAATGCCCTGGCTTTGAATTGCGCGAAATGAATATTAAAATATATAAAAAAAAAGTAATGAAATAATACATCATGCTATATTATATGGAAAGTTTGAAATTACACGTCGTGATACAAATAACTAATCAGATAAAATTCTCGTTACAATTATTCATAATGTCGAACCGGCACATTTGGTAGCCGACATTAATGCGTTGTGTTTGTCTTAAATACAAAAGTAACGTTCCTCTGATGTATAGCGCCTTCTTAGTATAATTACTCGTATGTAAATACGGTATACGTGTGAAAAGGAAAAGAAAGGAACTCCAAAACCGGTAATTAGACATAATTGTATGCGGCGTACATTCACGTGGTATGCACGGATCGCCGATCGAGATAAGATTATATTAATAGCGTTGAAACATTTTGATTTAAAGACAAGTTATGTATGGTCGTCGAGAGTGAGTCGAAGCGTGTGCTTAATGTATGTAACAGGCTGTTGTAACTCTGAAGTTAACACCATTCTTGGAACTGTTTTTAATTAATGTGAAGACTGAATATTGAAGTTCTTATTGATGGTGATAACTTAAGAGGTGATATAAGGGATATAAAACAAAACACGTACATGTTTTGTTGTTGTGAAGACAGTTGAGCTGCTAGCATCTGCGAAGCCAGGGCACTGGGGACGGTAACAAATAATATGTTAGATCATCTATCAAAATATTCAAGTATTGATACATTTATAGAGACGCACGCTTGAATTCAAAGTTTTTTGAAAACTTGAATAAAAAAATATTTAACTTAATTGTCAACTTCTAAAGATCAGCAGACGGTATTAATTAAAAAGGTGATCTAGAGTAATGAGTAGGTTGAAAGTCTTTTTAAAAGGCAAAAATATCAATGAGATTACGTGCCTTTCTTCGTAGTAGTACTACAAATACTGTACAAAGAGATTGACCGGGTTTTTGAGTTGTAAATTATTAGATTAAAATCGATATAATAGCTCATAAAACATTTTTTTCATTTCCATTATATTATTTATTCTCAAAACGATAGGATAACAACCTTATTACATAAACGGATCTTTATTTCCAGCGATTTCTGCTTTACATTAGAACATTATGAAAATAGGTCAACGGTGATGTGTTGACGTAGTTACCCTAATATAAAATTATAAATATTGTAATTTTTCGAGCGTATGATTAATTCAATATTTGTGTCTTTGACCAGGAGCTATTTATATCGTACTCTGATTTATTTTAAAAACGATGAAATTTTTCTTCAATTGTATTTAACAATGGCCAATAAGCTACAGTACATTAAATGATGAAAATAACCGGTAGAATAATTTAGCAATAATTCTTACATTTTGAACTTGATACTGTATTCCTGAAACGAAATTTTAGCAGATGAAGACGAACGAAATATCAAGACTTTATATTCCATTTGCACAATTAAAGCTAAGAAATTGAGGTCTATTCAAGTATAATTAATTTCAATTATAATGCAAATTAATTGAGTCCAGCATAATCAAAGGAGTAACTACTGTAGCCACGTCACAATACAAAGTTGAGGGGAGACGAAAAGAAAAATTAATGGAAAATGAAATCACGACGGGACAAAGACAGGGGAATTCTACTCTTTTAATTACACGAAAAAAGTAATTACGGCATGATAATTAATTAACTCGAACAGAAGTAACGATTAATGATTTTATTATACGAAAGAGGTCGATTCCGAATTGAAAATACTCCTTGGACGACGCTGGTTCACGGCCGTGAAAAACATTTGATATTAATTGATTTAGTTTTAATTGAATATTATTTC
This sequence comes from Hebomoia glaucippe, assembly GCA_025727935.1. Taxonomy (NCBI): domain Eukaryota; kingdom Metazoa; phylum Arthropoda; class Insecta; order Lepidoptera; family Pieridae; genus Hebomoia; species Hebomoia glaucippe. Next base: position 12,708,832 of record JAOSYY010000012.1, on the reverse strand, counting down.
GATTACAGTTAATTTTTAAATTGATAATTGTACTGTATATTTGCTGAGTTAGATTATTTAGCTATCAATTTGTACTTTAACGATTATATTGAATATTAGTTTCTTAGTTATTTTTGGATACAACATTCTTTATATTTTTAAGATTATTAATGTCTTGACATGATAACAATGTATCCATATTAAAAAATTACACTTGTTCTAATGTAAGACAAAATATTGTACATTGACGTAGATTTTGCTGAAATAGATGACGTTAACAAACAATAATTATATTTACAAATCACAACTAGTCATGATAGTGATCGATACTTGTGTAAATTTAGGTAACAATCTTTTAAAATACTTCTGCGTTTCAATTAATAATCAAATAATAAATCTCTAAAACATAGAACTGTCTAGCACCAAAAAATGGCGTCCGCGACACCGAAACGGAACGGAAGCCGTCCGAATGGTAATTAATTAAACGAACTGGAAGCAATGAAAGGAGTCACGCTGTTTTACAAATCACTTCAATTAGCGATATTAAAAAGTGTGATAACTGTAGTCGGACTGCGTGACGGCGCAACTAAAAACCTCTTTTGTTAGCCCCGTGGGGTTGTCAAGAGTTATTTTTTGTCATTTTTGACAACTTCGTCGGTGTTTCCAGATTTTGTTTGACGCCAATTTGAAAGAGACAACATTTAAAGCTATTATTTTACCAAGCGTGCGACTCTATAAGTTACATGGTTGACTTGTGAATTCTTCTTTGGTGTTGTATATTATTTTTAAAAACCATTTATATTTTACTTTAAATCCGATATATTAAACATTAGATATATTTTAACTGTTTTAAAGTTTAACATTTCTTGGTTTTCTATTTGAAATATCATAATTAAAGTTGCTTACAAAGTTATTTAAAATATATCTAATTATTATACAAACGGATCTTAATTAATTAAAAAAATATATTGGATATACTACAAGGAATTTACCTGTAGATATAAGTTTGAAATCTACATTTTGGACGAATTTATATTGACACTTTTACAAAAGTGTGAAATGAAACATGCCAACAAAACAGTAAGTTTCGACATATATTTGTTTATATAACCGAACCTGAGTACAAAAAACCTGAAAATGGTGGCTTATCTCAAGTCTTACCTGCAAATCGCACTCTGACTATATGCTGGACCCTCTGTAACTGAGAGTGCCTGCCCAACTTGAGTTTGAGTGAGTCCTAAGCCGAGCCGTCGCAACTTGAAGGCTTTCGCAAATTCTTTGATGTCTTCGAGGTTGATGCCATCTACTACATTACCCGATGACTGACTGATTGTTGGTTGATCTGTTCCAAACATTAACATATAAAATACATATACAATAGAACTAATGTTGACGGAAAGAAAGTTCTATAAAGATTAAATATCGAATTATAGGACGTCTATGTTTATGGTAGCGACCTACGCCTAATCTTAAGACGAATCTTAGTAATTATGGCTGCAAAGTTCATTTATTATCTATGCGTTGTGCAAATATCGGATCCATTTTAAGATAGTGAAGAGAAAGAAAAGTGAGTGATTTGCCATGGTACGTGTTTATAAAGAGCTGCTTAAAACTATTTTTCTAAATTTTATGTTGTATTTCGACAACTAGACGGACTATTATCTCGAAAGAAGAGCTTTAAATATCTCACTTTTCAGTTTCGTGAGAAAAATCGTTACACTTCAAGTTGAATGAAAGCGATCTACGCAGCAATACTTACCACTATCCTAGCGAAATTACAGCTGACTCTAGTGGGCAATTTATGTAATTAGTAGATGGTGGCACTTCCTAATTATGCGGAATGTCATTAGCGCTACCGACGTGCCTCTAGCACCCCCTGCTTAGCTTGCCAATGACAAATTACTTACCCTCACAGTGTCTATTATCTTTGTAACTCTTCGATTATTCGATTGTTTTCGCAACCAATGAATAAGACAGAACAGAGACAATACATAGAATAGCATAGACAGTCTCGTTTATTTCTCTGAAGCATAAAGCTTCATCTGCATTTATTATTACGCGGAATTTTTATACTGCCTGTTTACTAAAATCAGACGCTTGATTCTTTCGATTTACGAGGCGATAAGAATATATAAATAGTAAAAGTTGAAAATAATTCTTAATAGGTGTTAAAAACAAAGTCATGAATTTTATTGCAAAAACGAGGGTAGCTTTCGACTTAAGGCTTTTTAGGAGCCCCCGACGAAATAATCTTCGATATTTAATGTCGCCCACGCGTCTTTATAATAAAAGAGCGTATTTTATTTCAAAAAAGTTAACGCAGAGAACTAAAGTATGTTTGGCGTTTATTTACTACATTGGTAATGTCAACAATTGTCAAACATGGGCGGATTTCATAGTGAATTTCTCAACACGACAGTCATTTAATCAGGTTATTTTCTCTATTAAGCTAATAATAATAGTACATCGACGCGTGAATAGGGTTGGAGAATTGGCAATCGTTTCTCTATTTACCGGTTTACGGTCTTCG
>JAOSYY010000012.1:12681897-12702770 GCA_025727935.1 Hebomoia glaucippe | reverse complement strand
ACAAACATTTTTATTTCACTTATTATTTAAAATCTATTTTGGATTACTTTGAAATATGGCAAATATCGTATTGAACAATTGTTATAAACATAATACTGCTCTGATTTTAAATTTTTACCATAGCAATTTATAGGTGACAATGACCAATATACATCATAACTTTCAATCATCAGTCTCCTACGCTACTTCGCTTATCGATTCGTTAAATTTTATCGGCAACCTTAATTATTTGTAATGGGTTTTAATTATTTAATTAATTAATTTAGTTCGTTGCGAGAATGCGGTTCTCTTCGCGGTGTCTTTGATGCCTACATAGCCTTATTTTGTACGCTTTTGTATATTTAAGCAAATTAACTATGTTTAATTGTCATTTAGTCCTTGCGCTAGTACTTTGATCAATTATCTAGTCGGTTCATTAGTGACGCTGTATGGGCGTGTTGCTGTAATAAAATAGATCTCTTAAGGAAACTAATATAAACAAGTCTTCAATAATTACAAGTAACTGACTACTTAAGAAATTTCTGGAATATATAAATGTCACTACACCATCAGATAATGCAGTAAAAAAATTAATACCTATCGGACAATAGCTTTAAGAGGTTACATACAGATTAACTACATACAAAGTTCCTGTTTTATATACGAGTATAGACATCACGATATAATTGGTACTGGGCGCTATCTCTAAGGTTAAAAACACTTCGCACTTCACTATGGAATCGCGGAGTCGAATTACGGGATCTTTAGAATGGCTCTGATTTTTCTAAACATATCCACTCATTTTGGAGAATTTAAAATAAAATCGAGGTCTTATAGTTAGGGCATTATTGATTTTTTATTAATGTTTTTAAAGTGAGCTGGTCGCCTATGACGTTAAATTCTTAGAGCTCTGTAGAGAGGCACAGTGGAAACGTAATGAGAAAGAGCTAAATATATCCTATCGATTTAATATAGATAAATGAGTGCCGGTAAACAGGAGAGGAACTGAGTAATTTAGTAATTGTATCCACTAACAACGAATTAAATAGTAATCAATAGAAATGGGGCCCGGGGCGGACTCATTTGACTTTTAGGTCGAACGATACGACTAAGATACGACGCTTCATTGGGTATTGTTATTATATATAATAGATAACTAACTACGCACGTATATCGGATAGGGATTATTTTCGTAAATGGATATAAGATACGAGTTATAGGTTCTATACAGTTGAATAGTATTTTTACTTACTACACAAAAAAATATTTATATAAATTCTAAATGTATTTGTGAATATATTATATTATAATTTCAACATATTTTTTTAAATTTATTATCAGACCAGCACACGACATGTATAAATCGCATTTGAAAACAATTCGTACTATATTATTATCATTTGACTGTCGTAAGAATTGAAGGTAAATTAAATATAGTAGATTTCCGATGAAAAGGAATAATTTTAATTAAATACAGTATCGTATAGCATTAAAGGCACTTACTTTTCAGTAGCTATTGTTTTAAAATGTACACTCATCGACGAAATTGGATTAGCCAAGGGTTTTCAACTTGTTTAGTTTAGTGAAACTTTAAACAGTTTATAATAAACGCTTTTCGTCAAATTCTGTTATTTCTATATTTTTGAAACTGTTGTAATTCGGCCAATTAGTTGTAAATTTTATTTGTGAATATTATTTATATAATATAATATAAAATATTACGTTTGCGGACGGATGATTTGATGTGAAAACGTTTAGAAGCCTCCCGATACATAAATTTTAATTCCGAATTAAAATATGTTTTTAAAAATTAAATAAATTTATTAATATTTATTATTCAAATATGTAACCTTTGTTATTCTATCCTTATGTAAGTTATTTAATTAAAGAAAGTAATGACAGATGGATAATTTATAAATACCAGTTTTTGTTATCTATGATCTGCTAATGTAAATGGTATAAATATTTAATTACACAAATGCCTAAGCGCGAGGTCACAATACTATTTCTAGCGTGCATCATTTCAGTTGGACTTACATCAACGATAATTACATTTGCCGAGAACGCTTTAATGTGCAGAAATAGCATAGAATCGATGGACTCATTATGGAACAATTAACCGACTGGGTCGCACCTAGCTCTGTTGGCTGCTTTTCATATAGCGTTTTTAATTTTTATTGAATGATTCAAGAGTTTATTCGTTAAAGTAGAGCAGATACTTTTAAAGACGTTATTATTTTATTAAATTACAAGACTTTTCTCAGAAACATTTTAACAATTGTTGTTATAAACACTATTTCTCTTAATTCTTAAGAACGTAAGATCATAACTGATTCAATATTTAGAGTTTTTGAAAATCGAAATGCCAAATTAAAGTCTCCTTAGTATCTAAGCGTTATTATCTCTACGATATGTGCTTTTTATACATTTACACTGACATTCTTACAGTTATGTCTATAAATTTTTCTGAAGAAGGAATTTCTAAATGCAGCTTAATGTAGTTGGTAGAAGATGATGGCGTGTCTTGAGGTTGATGGTACATACACATGTCGGTAAATACTTACTTGGAGAGTCAGCCAGTAAGTCGTTGTCCTCGTGCGAAGGTGATTTTACTGATCCTGGTGACATTTTGACCGGCGCATGCGGCGACGCGTTTGGCCCAGAACTGACACTCCCCGTACTACTTCCTGGACCGGCGTTGGCGTGTGACGTCGTGATCGTAATTTCACCGTTCGATGATGCAAGCCTGAATATAATGATAAGAAACGTAAATCTAAATTAATATAATTCAATAGGAAATTATCAACAATAACTGCATTTCTTGGTGTAAACGTAGCTTTTTTACTTCTCATTTTACCTTAAAACAACGTAGGATCTTAAAAACTCGCGATCCATTCAACGTCTAATTTTTTTAGTATAATTTACTTTTGTAGCTTATTTATTAACCGTTTTATATGAAATTTAACTTTTTATTAATGTTCAAGTTGAAACTGTGACTTGAGACACGATTTCAACACAAGGCATAAGTGCTGTATGGAAATTAGTTTGTATGTAGGAAATCGTGTTCCTTACTTATTTATAAATATTTTATCCTCTATATCTCTACAAAAAACGATCAAAACACGTTTTGGATTTCCTAAATTAAAGTATTGAATTAAGCATGCGGTCTCTTTATAATTAAATTGCAAACAATCTTTATGAATGTTAATATAATTAAATTTTTTGAACAGGAAACATTAATGCATATTTATGCGACGCGAAACATTGAAAGGAGGAAGCCTCAAACTCTTTTATCAGCGTGGCCATATTTCTTTGCTAAAATAACTTTATAAGAAGACAACTGAACTTATTACACAAGACGTAAGAATTAATTACGATATTTGAGCGAGCACGTCACAAAAATATAGACGGGAACTATCTTGATTATCAGCTTTAAAAGAAAAAATCGCATCACTAACGGCCAATTCGTTTAAGAGCTACAATGCAGACAAATACAGACAGATATATCAAACTTATTACAACCCTCATGTTAATCCGGGGTTAAAACTTATTACTAAACCTTGTAAAACATTTAGCTACATAAAAATAAGGACGGCAAAAAGGCACCAAGCTCTTGAACGTATAAAATACATGTACATAACAATGGAGTCGCTGTCAACCGCAAGTGGATACGCGGCACAAAACGCAGCTCGTTTCATTAAGTGTGTCGTAGCATTAGTGGTAATTGCAGGCTAATTAGTGCTTCATCCGTTGCGATAAATACACGCTTTTTTATAAATACAATTTAGTTGTGTATGCAGAGACAGAATTATGTTAAGGATTTTTAAAATCTATCTAATATATCTGAATGTTTGAGTAGGCGTTTATTACTCAATCATGGTAAAACAGGTGAATGGATTTAAATTTAACGCACACGGATAGCTGAAATACGAAGTTGTAGGTAACAGATATTGTACTTTTTGGAATGTATATATTTAGATATTAGCTTTATACGAGTAGATTTTAAGATAATTGTCTTATTAATTACGGAGACTTCTAAGTATTGAGTGTTATTTAATATTTTTTGTAATAGTCATTTTTCGTTCAGTTTTACGTTTTATATTATATTGTTATAGTATTTTTTAAATAACACTTTGTTGCTTCGTAAGTAATTTCCAGATTAACAAACCGATTAACCCTTTCAGTGGTCGGAAAAAATAGGTCAATTCCATATCACTAAATCGTTTTATGGCTAATAATCAAGTCTTATACTCGACTGTCGACATAAACAAGTGCTTGTAATTTTCTATCCGCTACACAAAAAGGTATGATTAAGAAGATTTTTATTCGAAAATTACCTTTAAATAGAGTAAGTAATAAATTACAGCGCATAAAGCGTGAGAGCCTGTAGTTATCAGTCGTACTGTTCATTTCTAAATTTTTTAATGTATCAAAATCAAAAGTAATTATGCAAAAAATTGCTAAGGATGACAAAACATCAAACTATGTACAGCTAAAAGGCATCGCGTCGCGTTAGTTTTGAAGAAAAAGTCAATTCTTAAAGGATCTACGGTACCACAGACATACATGACAAACTTATAACATAAAAAACATTATCAGTTATTAAGTTTTAAACACTAAAATTAACATTAATACCACGCGTTTAATATTGTAGAAATAAAATATGTATAAAAAATTATCAAGATAGAAGATAATCGTCGGCTACATAAGTTATGTATGCATACATAAGTCTTTTACATACACTTTACATATAAACTCATAATAAATTATAATAGTTGCTAACTAAGAAATGTAATTCCAACTAGCCGCAGGCGATTCAAGTTCAAATACATAATAATTTGTGAAATAATATACTTGTACACCTGTTTTCGTCTAATAAACATTATAGTAACATGACAAGATGATTTTGTAACTTCTTTTGTAATTAACTAACATAATAATTAGTAAAGATAATTCATATTACCACGGTACGGAGTGTAAAATTTGAATGTAATTATAATTTGAGTATATAATTATGTATTAATAAAATAAAATATTGTTGTAAACATAAGGGTTAATATAATACCAAAAACGTAGCTATTTTATAAATATTAAATGTATAAAGTATGTCTATAAGAAATCTGATAAATCTTTAACAACAATTTGCATATATGTTTAATATAGCTACAATATCAGCCAAACAGCCGAACTTGTAACGTTAAACATACCATGAGAGATCTTGTTATTAAAAACTGAATTACTTAGTTGGGTTAATACAGATGAGTGAATGACTGAGTGTGTGCTTACTGTAAGCAAAAGTTGCGATTCTTAGTGAAATTTGGTCCCGTATATAATCATAACTTTATTCAAACAACCTTGGTACGGCGTAAAGTCGTACTCGTAAAAAACCTTTTTGTTACAAACCCAACCGTTGATTTCACAATGACTTAACATTTTAATGTAACTTTAATAGACGTCAAATGACATACAATATTTATCTAGATTGTAGGCCAACAGAAATGAGGTATTAAACTTAATTATGGATGCGAGAATTAATGCTTCGAGCTAGTAATTATGAGGTCGCATTAACTTAATGTCTTTGAAGTAGGTACTGGCGTGTACATATAAATTTGCCTTAATGGATGTATACTACAATCGACTTTCAAAGAGATAATATTTCAAAAATGCAATTTTATTATAATCAGGAAATTTTGTTACACAATTTGAACCAAATATTCGTCGTGAAAAACTTTTACAATCAATTATAAATTATAACTTAATATTCGTTATATAACTTAAGCATAACCAATCTTCCACTATATTCTCAACAAAAGAAAGCAAGTTTAAGGATTTCAAATTATACATATAAAATTAATTTATAATTACGTCATACGCATCCAGTTTATTTCAATGTTAATAATCGTAATAAGTGTTAAGGTAGAAGGCTTATTGCGCGTTCAACTGAAACTTTTTTTTGAACGGAAACAAGTTAATTGATCTACAAAAACAAATTAATAGCAATTATATGAATTATACAGCATAATTATATCTTATGTTAATATTTCAAGACAAGAAATTGATATTATTCGAACAAGTCCAGTGGGAAAATGTTTATGGTTTTTGCTATTTTTCTGACTATTGATTAGAGAAACATGAATTGTTTTTGAACTGGCGATAAGACAATAATTACACTTATTGCAATATCTAGGTGAGCTATGGCTAACTTGATAGTATATGTAAATGTTCATAGATGAAAAAGCCATTAAGCATTGTGTGCGTTTCGACTTCAGTTTATTAAATTTCGAATACTCGAAATAGAAATAGATAAGACTTACAGCAGACGTCATTAAATAAAAACTTTTGTAATATAACTGACGTCATAAGGTTGGCAATGCGTTTCTTAGATCTTCTAGCCTTGTCGGTGTCCAAAAATATCAGTTCAGCTAACTACCACCATCAATTACTAAATGATATGCTGCTGACCCATTTATTTTTATTTCCAGCATTCCCAAATTCATATACTATAGTCAAAACGCGCATTCCAGCACTTCACGATCTTTCCATCTATGAACGGTTATTTAATTTTATTTCAATATGATAACTAAAGGCAAGTTAAGATAACTTCCAAGATTTAATTAATTTACATATAAAACAACGCATAAATAAGAATTATTTTTTACAAAATAATTATAGTAACGTAGGTGTCACGTTGATCAATTATTAAAAAAAATTACTTAAATTATAAATGTAAAGGTTTGTCAATATGATCGTGTTATTTAATAACACAAAAACAGATGAATGGATTTAGGTGAACTTTGATACAGTTAACTATTATTACCCCCTTAATTAAATTAATTATTTATTACCCCGCGTTATGTTTGATACTAGAAATATTTTTGTATTTTACGAACGAAGTCGCGAGTGATAGCTCGTAAATTATTATTGATATAATGTAGTATTGATGTAATGCTTAGTATTCAAACGATATCCCACAAGATCTATTTATCACCATTATGTGGATTAGACATTGTGAACGTTTATAAGTGGAATACTTAATGTTTCATACCTAATTATATGTTTGCGATAATAACCTTGAATAATATGTGTGTGTGAATTGGGTGCGGTAACTAATGTTCTATGAGATTTTATGTTGTACTTAACCAGATATTTATTTTTAATTTATTTCAATTTGTCGGATATAACATTTAATTTGTACAAAGATTTAAAGAAACATGCGTCGGTTTAAAGTTTCTTTAATATATATCTATATATATATGTGTGTGTGTATGTATATATCTCAATTTGTTTAATATTACAATTCATTACCAGTGCCCAGTTGATTTACACACGAGAATTACGTGAAAATAGGTCTAGCCGCATCGGTGAAATACCGGAAAAACAAAAACAGCCAAATCCGTGTTATAAATGCCATATATCCTAATACGTTTTTCAAAGGCATTTACAGTATTACTTTGATTTTACAAACAGACACTTAAAATTTGTTGATTTGAATAACCTAGAGGCGTTGAGCTAAAACCGACTACAGGAATCCACCTACCTCTGTGTCAAAATTTATGAAGATCATTCTAACGGTTTAGGCGTTTATAATAAACAAACGAATAAAGACCCATAACGACCACGATTAATATTTATATAATTTTTACATATTTTGCTAAGTACAATGTAGACGGAGTCTTACTGTCAAAAGGGCAATCAAAGGTCAATAGATATTTGTATTACATATTATTTTTAGGACATCAATTGATCTCCAGGGCTAAGATAGTTTTGCAACCGAGATCCCGTGGCCTTGGTGACAGTGGAAATGTCGGAAAACCGGGAGGTATTGGTGGGTATTCCCTCCTAGTATCCTAAGAGACTATGGGACTCGTCAGCAGAGTAACTATGGAAGAGCGAGTCCCACATCACCGGCTAGCGTAATTAATAACCTCCTCGTGAAGAAAAAATAGATCAATTGATGTAGTGGTTTGTTCACGAGAAAGTGTATTAAAATGTCTTACAAAAGCTAATCGTACGTATACATTAAATTAAAGTCGAATATGAAATAGGTCCTTGATTTTGTCCTTATTATAACACATGCGTATCTCGATAAGAAACAAGTTATATTAGATTGTAAACAAGTATTTCTAGTAAGGATAATTATGTGTGTTTAATTGCATTAACTGGAGTGCCATTTGATAACATTTAATACATTAAGTACTATTATACGATTTGTACCGAGAATAATTTACTCTTGCTCTTTGTAAATTACAAAGATATTTCCGCCGTGTTTTTGCAAAACTGATTACATTAATGACATAAGTAAGTTTAAAGAAATTGTTTATGAATATGACCAATATTAACAAATGTCCTTAGAAATTGTCATATGACTACTGAACGAAGATTTACAGATGTATATGTTTTATCTATCCCATTAATAAAAGGAACGTTCTAGCTCCTGGCTTTTTAACCAGAGCTCTAAGCTACCAATATTTAATGTCCCATATACTACATTAGAATTTAATATGATACTTTAAAGTAGGTTTGAATTGTATTACAAGAGTTAGCTAAATTATTTTTTGGTTCAAAACTAGCAAGCGTATTTAAATTAAATCTACCTGATTTTGCACTTGTTAAAATTGCGTCTTTCAAATTTTTGCAATAATAATGTTTGAAGTGAGAAAAAATCCTAATCAACGTTAAAAAAGTTCAGCATAAAGTTATTGTGAATATCGAAGAGCTAAGTACCTGCACAGATAACTATACGATGAATTTCGTATAGACAGAACAAAGAACTCATTGTGTATAAAGTGACAATTATGAAACACTGTCCTTTTCCGCACGATCATAACCAGAAAATGATTCGTGTAGATTATGTAATTATATCAAGCGAAGCACATCCTGTATATAATTAGCATAAAATAGCTCATTATGATAGATAATTGTGGAGCAACTCGGTTTTTCCTTATTACGAACGCGCCGTCGAGATACAAGTTACTGATTATAAATAATTAAGAATTGTATGCAAGTATTTTATACAGTATTCAATATAAATGACTAGAACTCGTATTATAATTATTACACTTTTTTATGAGAAATACATTACGTTGCAACTTAACATAAACTGACGTCTTATATAACAGACGTCGACGGATAAACATGAAGCACAATTCAGCAGGTGATACCTTATTTCCTTCAGCTAAGTATTTATTCGATGATATACTGTAGTTTTTAATTAAGTGATTTGGGAATAGGCAGAAATTTAAAGTCGCGCTTATTTACAATCTTTCTATCTGTGAAAGTTTTGATACTTGGACGGAATTTTGATATGTCTCGGAGCTGATTAATGCTCAAAAATTACCAAATATACGAATCATATGCTTGTAGAACATATTTGTATATTACATTATCTAGATGGTATGAAATCGCGGACTCTTCGTTAAAGCAAACGGTCCTTAACTAGGCCAATGATCCCGTTAAGTTTTAATTAGATCTTTTTATTGATTTAATAGAATAGCATTCGATAAGACATAAAATTGATTAATATAAGTAATTATTTTTTAAAATAATTATAAATACTAAGGTGCGATAATGTGGACCGTTTTTAATAAGGAAAATTTAAAAGAGAATATGGACAACGACTCGATTGAGTTATTACTAATACGCATTAGTTTAAATAAATTCTTATTTAAATGTTAGTGATTTAATGAAGTTTTGATTTAAAGTATATTATATCAAAATAACTGGCACTAATTTGCTTTGAGTGTATTATAGAACATAGTTTACTTCCTTGATAGAAATCAAGAAAATTTTCCACTTTAAGCAAACAATACAATGAAGCTGAAGAGTTTGTTTATATGTCTTAGTTGTACCCGCTGATCTCAAGTACTAGGGATAAGAGTTGAAAATTATTTTTGTATTGGACAGCACACAAAATTTTTTTATCGAGAGCTAAAGACTAAACAAAAGGAGCGGGGCGTCAATAAGAATTGTTGGAGAAACTGAGACTGTTTTTCGTATTGAGAGCTTTCGTTGCGTGCGCTGCGTAAACGGTTAAAGTTACGAAATAATAATAAATGACGAAATTGTCCCACTTAAAAGCTTCTATAAAAAACAAGGGATGGCATATGTCTATCTTTTAAGATTGAGTCACTATAACCTTTTTAATAGTCACCAAATTTGTATGTCTATTATCTTATGTGACAAAGTCCAAGTTGCGTGTCAGCCAGTATTGGTATAAGGTGTTTTTGTTGTCATCAGTAATTAAAAACATTCCATATCTATTATGATATGATCAAAATGTAAACAATTTATGAAATTTCTGTATAAAAGCTTTTCTATTTATCGGAAGTCATAAAATTCCTTACGGTTTAATAATGTTGTAGCTTTTATAAGTAACAAGTGGATTTTACATTGATATAATCTAGAATGCTTTCGTTTAATGTAAATGAATATGCTAATAATATTGCATGTCGCTTGTCTTTCAATTTATAATTAACATGGGTATTTTAAAAAATTTCGCCGTTTTGCCACAATCACTTTCGTGTATAGGTATGTTTTTTCAATTGAATAACATATTTTCTTTATGGTTGTGTATGGAAAAATTTTAATCCTCTTGTATCAACTCAGAAAATTGCAACAACTACTCTGCTTATTTTGAAAATGTAATTTGAAATAAGGCTTTATAAATTTGATTTTATTCAAAAGGTATTATTTCTATTACTCACTGGATATGCAAAAAAATTAGACAGTGATTTTTTGAAAAGACGGAACGGCTGGAAAGTGTAATAATTTTATGTGTCGGGAACGGAAATAAAACCTCAATAGAACCTTATCAGTAAAACATGTAACAATTTTCTCAAACTGCATTTGTTTAAACATTTACTGGTTATTATTGTCTTACTACTGTTTCATCATCAAACGCCTAAATAAGTCCGTATGTTGGGTTCTACTAGGAATATGAATGAGCAAGAAACAACCACCGCACTTGCATTTGCAACACACAAAGACGTAATTCGCAGACCCTTTCAAATTCCATTTAATGCCCACACCGACAACCGTTGATTAAACACACACATACGTCGTGTGTCCGCCGAGTAATTACACTCATTGTCACATAATTACAACTAACATTTGTCATTGCACCCACGCCATTATCTACCGATAAAACTTTACAGGAGTAGGCTTTTATTAATAGTCGTTATTTAATGGAAATACTTGAGCGCATTTGAATGTCGATTTTCAAATTTCGTTTATATTTTTTCATATTGAAAATGCTTGCGTAAACATTTAAAAAAAGAACGTTAAGTTTAGACGAAAAAAGGTTTTAGTTGTGATTGGTTTCATTTGCATGCATCTGAAAAACATTCACTTCACTATTGAATTAAATGGAAAATTCATTAGATATATCTTAACCAATAAACATAGGAAATCTTTTTAACATAAAATATCTAATAGTACAATTACCTGTTCATGTTATTCATAACTGTTGCTCCCACGTTTTCTCTTTCGTTTCTCTCTCTAGATCCTGCAACGAATCTTTCAAAATTTTCTCTTTCCTTATAATGTCTATCAGGTCTCGGCGATGACGATCGTCTGCCTTGCATTTGCTGGGGCATATTGTTCTGTTGGACCGTTTGCAGAAGGTTGTGATTCCCTTGAGGCTGTTGTAACGCTTGAAGCAACTCTTGCGCATTACTGGCACCATTCGATAAGAAATTTGGCAAGCCGGGATTTAATAACGCGTTCGATAGGGATGAATTAAGCATATTCGGTCGAATATTGGGTGTTTGTTGTTGGTTGGAATTTAAAAGCTGGTGGGGTTGGGCCATCGCTTGGAGGTTGGCGAGGGACGTGGACACGACTTGACCATTATTTAGCGCTAAATTAACCATCTGATCGTTGGAGTTAACGTGGTTGACCGGTATCGTTAGGATTGTTTGCGTAGCGATTCCTGTTGAAGAAATTATATGATTAAGAAATGGTACTTAATGGTTGAATTTTCAATGATTTTTAAACCAGGTAGTTTATTATTGTGGAACATTTTACGAATAAGTTATTATAACCAGGATTTTAGCTGGATATCTATCTGATTTATTTAAAATACAGTGCAATTGAAAGAGTGGCTAAACTATTTAAGTATATTAGCGTTTGTTTATGTCTCTTTTACAATTTTTATACTTTAGCGGTCTAACTAAGAGTAAAATAAAGCCTAATTTGAAATTGTTGTATATAAGTCACGAAGCCATTGGATGTTTTACCTTGTGAGGTTGGTATAAGAAGTTGCGCCCCCTGGATTCCTTGAACAAGCTGGCCTGATGCCAAGATTAATTGTGGCATTGGTGACGGCATCGCTGGTGGTAACATGTTGTTGTTGCTCACTGGGTTTGGTGATCCCATTCCTAATCGACAAAATCTAAATTATACACACGATCCTCAAAATCCGAAATGATTAGTCACCATTAAAAACACATTTAGAAAACTCTAAAATTTAACTAAAAACCCACTTAACTCGATATGCACTTTTCGATTCATTTTTATTTAGCAACCGTTTCAATGTTAAAATGTTATGATTTGTATAATAATATTATTGTTTGCACAACTATAGTTTACACCTTTTGTACAACCGATTAGTTGTATTGTAAAACAAACAATAAAATTTATAACATGGCAACACAACTAAATATAATCAAAGTACCGTTTCTTTATGACAATACCGTAACTAAAATCGTGGTTACTATATTATTTTGCATAAATTGTTTAATTGTGCAACCAGATTGCCTACCAGCTGTACTGTACTTATATTTTAATGATTCAATCAATAATATCGTATTTGACATAGCGGTACCCATCCGACATGGTAACACTTGTAACAATCAAATCCATTATACTTTCTATTCGTAATAATTACAAACAATAAAATAATATAGTAATTTCAAAGATGCCGATCGATTCGAAGACAATAAAACGATAGGGAATCACACGAAATCTATCGGCAACCGAGCAAGACTAATTAACAACGAACAAAACGACCCCACGAAAAATCTAAAAGACATTACGGGCATGCCTAAAAGTAAATTCGGTATTAACATAACGTATTCATTTAAACCATGACATTTCACATTTCGTAATAAATGCTCTTCCTACGGCGCGTCAATTAAGAACCGAAAAAAATGTATAATTAGGTCTATTAAGACAATAAAACTCTTAATGATACCGCAACAGTCGTAGACATGAGTTCGTGAAAAAACATGTAATTATACTCATTATTTAAATAGGTTTTTTTCATCCATTACGGTATAGATTTAATGGGGAGGGCGAGTGTAGTGCTATCTTACTTTCATTAATCGATTGGTTTCGGTAATCACCTAATTACTGCCTTCGTGATTTTTAAGTTAAGAGTTTTAATGCACAAACCGTGTCCCGCTTATTATACCAATCTGTCTAATTAGTGGTTAACCCTCGGATGTTGAGTGGGCTATTTGACGCGCTGAAAACCTAAGAGCGGAGTAAAAGGTAACAGTTTTTACTAAAATAGGATGTACGAAGTGCTGGGGTGTGATAATGTAGCGGAGAGAGCAGAAATAGGTTTAACTTAATTCAATTGGAACTTGTGTTTCTAAATTTTTAGTTGCTATGTGACTCGGTATTTGCTCTATGGAGTTTCGTTAATGTTTTAGAGCTGGAGTGTTTTTATGCGACTGTCGAAAAGCTTTCTAGATGTTGAGATAAGGTTTACACAAAACGCGTATTACGTTAGGAAGAAATAAAATTTATTTCGAATGACAATATAGCCGTTCAGTTTTACCGAATTGCAGACACTTCTATTGACAATTCATTCTGTTGTTTTCTAACACAGTAATGTTTATTGAATATAGATAAGGCAAAGTTGTTTCGATTTATTTTTTAAATAATATGTCTATAGAATAATACTTTCTTCCGTATTTTTGATATTCTTTATATCAAAATTATTGTAGTGTCCATTTGTGTTATCTAACAAGCTTTTCTTAATACATACTCAAGTACCGCACAGTATTTAAAACATTAACACAATTTATAGAATATTTATCAGTCTCTTTGTTTATTTCAGCTCATCTACGAAACGGTTACACCAATTTTGACAATATTTTAAATGACGTCATGGCGGTTAAGGTAGTATACTTTTATTAAATAAACGGGACTGAGATCCCAGGGCACCGCTTTTTTTAACATTATCTCGGCCATTTCTATATTGTAATAAAAATAAATTATTACCTGGTGCACTGACACTCAAGTTGAGAGGTGAGTTGATGACAGGATTGGGCATAGACGTCAGGCCCTGGAGGTTGGCAGCCAGTTGTGACATTTGTTGGGACATTTGCTGCTGTGACATCGGCATTCCTTGCTGCATGTTCGCCAGGTTTTGAAGGTTTTGGAACATTGACGCCACTGAGGATTCAAAGAAACAATCGAACGTTAAGACATAAAGGATGTAACTTGAGCGCTCAAAGCGTGTAGTGTGCCTTTTCAGGAGATATGTCATTTTTACTCTTGTACCTATTTACGTGTGAACTTGTTAAGATTTCGTCAGCTTTCTATTTTCATGTACTGTCTGCGATATATGTTTATAATATGCATAAGAGAAACAAAACTGTAGACTTACAAAAGACGTCATTTTAGTAAGATTTTAATATCGAAACACCAACATTAATTTACATTATAACAGAATATGTCCTTCTTTTAACTTATTAATGTTTTCATCGGTTTTACATCCCATATACTAATTATTAAATGCTTATATGATATGCTATAGATCTAGAACTAGTAAATATAGAGCATTTAGTACGAACTCACTGGAGCCATTCAAGTGGGGTTGGTGCGGGGTGCGCGCGCGCGGAGAAGGTGTTCGCGGCTCGGCTACCTGCGCGCGCGGCCCACCGCCTTCCGGCGAACTCGCGCCGCTTTCCCGATCCGACTCCGCCTGCTGACAATGGAAATACGTTTTAAGTCTTCACATATCAAGATCATTTACATACTACAACTATGTTTTGTTAGCCCAAGTTATCTAGTTAATAATCCGATTTTGGACCATCGTCTACGACTTGAGCAAAAAGGCCATAAGAAAAGCTTTCCCATTGATCTGCTGCAGTCCCGATACACACATAGTAATCGTCTCCTTAGTTTCATTATACGTGATTTATTGGGAGTACCACAAGATGTGCCGACTTTGAATCCCAGGGTATATACTGTTTCAGTTAGGTATGGCTTAGAAGTCTATATGTATAGTTTGAACGTAGGACTAATATTCTCTGGAAGGTTCTAGGGAGTTACCTTTTAAAGCAATAGTAGAAATTAAGTACAGTTTTACAAATATAAAGTAAGAAGATAAAACTAAGTATATGACTAAACTGATATATTTAATACCTCCTTATTTTTTTTCAATAATATAACAGAAGCAATGTCAATGAATTTGTAAAGTAAAAGCCTACTATTTATTCTTAATATCATTCCCACCAGCTAAATACGATTATTAAATAAAATATGAAATAATAAAAGGTAATTAAGTATGTGGAGAAGGTTATTACGTGCCAGTGATTATATAACAAGCCTGGTCACATTTTATCTGTTAAGATAACTCAGATATTTACTATTAAAACTGGGGCATTATAGAAATATGACTTTAAGAACGTTTCTTTTTATCTATAATATAAAATAATACTTTAATTTTCTATTTCGTTAAGAGCGCATTTATAATCATTGTATGATCTATTTGTGCTTGGTATATTAAAACTATTCATATTAATATATTTATGATAGAGAATTTATAATCTGAGAAAAGATTAGTCATCTGACTCTTGACCACATGCAACTGAAAAGTTTTAATATTATATTAAAAAATTAATGATATTCATTTTCTTTAATGATATATTTTTTTACACGTTACTGAAACCCAGCATGAGACATCGCCGGCAAAAACTTTAGCTGCCCTATTTTTTTCTTTCCCAAAAAAATAGTTCCTTACATTTTTTGCTTTAATGATAGATTTAATTTGGTACATTAAATGAGATAACACCATAGAATAATTATCAAATGTCATAATGCGAGACCAAAAAGGTTTAACCGACCAAAAAAGTATATACTGCGTAGTGTTACGTCATTCTATCACTTTTAATTGCGTATTAAAAAAAAAATGAATCAAGAGAAACCGCATACTTAATTTTATTAGTCGATTAAAGCGGTATTTACGCTTGAAATTGATAAATAATAATAAAGGATATTAAGATAAAATTCTATCGATGGCGTGTATTAAATCTAACAGGTAATGATTGCCGCTATTAGCTATAATTAATATTAGCCTTGGAAATATAATTAAGTATATTGTTGTCTAAAAGTTAATCATGCATAAATATTATTTATGTGTTTTTTTAATTAAACTGTCTAAAAGCTAATGTGTGTTGGTTACGCGATAGATACCTATAATTAATGGCTCTACTGTACGTCTTAAAATAAATTTTAGATAAATTAATAATATAATGAGATGTTTTAAGAATTAATGTGAAATAATACGTTGTATTATTATTGTTTAAAATGCAAAACTGACGTAAACATGTTTCTGACGATAAAATTATTTTATAAAATATTATTAACATACATTTATAATGTTAGCTTTAATTATTCGTAATATTTTATTTTAAAACGAATTGAATTATTGTTTCATTTGTATTACTTTATACATTTTAAATATGAAATGCAACTACTGAGTAATATGAATCACTTTGATTGTTTTCAATTAAATCACAAAGATATCAATAAATTAGAAAATTTTGATAACCATATACATGTTAGATGAGGTAACATGCAATTTTAAAATTACTTACGAAAGACAATGTCATTCTCCTCACGCTTAAGGTAATTATCTAGTTATTTCAGCAAATTTTCAGTATCTATACTTTTCCCGTAACACGCTGCATTGTTGGCGAAATTTTCTGAATTTTCCGCAACACGTGCCGTCGCCGAAACTTTGAACTTTGTCGAAACTTCGTCAAAATTATTCAGCGTTTACACTAGTCACTACCGACCAATTAACTATCTAACACACGATAAAGTATTTTTAGTTATTGGTAATCAGAAGGAAGGTATTAAAAAGTTATTAGAACGCGGTCACTTTTTGCACTCGGAGCGAACACGTTGAAAAGTTTTGTTGAAAGTTTCGTTAGATACCGCGGAATAAGGGGAACACTGGCACTATCGGCAAAGCGTTCATATTTTTTTGTATTTTTTTTTATTTATTTATCAACGAACGGCACACATACAGCCGCGCGCCGAGTTGCACAGCGCGGAATGAAAGCGCGTCATCAGTTTAAAAAATCAACCCCTTTAGTGGTGGTTGGAAAAAATGCGGCCCCGTGGGGTGGTGGGCGGTCGCCCGAAATCCTTGCCAAAGCGATCGCCATCGGCTCGACTTGTCACTTGTCGAATAAGTATAATAATTAGACTTTTCGATTAGCAGATTTAATTATAATGCGCAGTATTTCATTGTCGTAATAAATTTAATAAATTACTATTTCTTGTGTGTGACGAAAAATAATTATTAAACGTGTGAACAAACACTTAGTTAAGATTTATTAATAAATTTAAATAAACGTAGAAAATTGTAAACTAGTAATAAAAATTAACATCGAGATTAAATTAAACAATGGATACAAATTAATGAACTTTAAGAATTTCGTAGATACGGCCAATTTTAAATTAGTTTGGGTTTATAGATTTTGAGTATTATGATCGTGGAAAGATTCTGAATAAGTTATAGCCATGTACGTGATATGGAATAAAATTAATTTTATGATAATGCATATTTCATTATGTGGTTTGAAGTTTTCAGTAGGTACTAATTAAAAAGTGGTTACTACGTGAGCTTACAATCGTTAGACGTTGCTTAAATGACTTTTAGTTCAAAGGCGTTACGTATCTCTAGTCAAGTGCTAGTGAGTGGGGAAAAATGACTGTGACTTGTTAGGAATATCTTCGTTCGGTCTGTTGTGATTTAATTATTATTATAAAATAAGATATCACATATCTTGACATCTTTTTTTACAACTACATACGGTGGCGCGTTAATGCTTAGGTGGTGCCGAATATTAACAGACGTTTTGGTGTATTATTTTCATCAAAGTAAAATTGGTTAAAAACTGTTTTGGTCGTGAGTTAGACTGAATACATTCGTGTTTAATATTCAACTGTAGAATAAAAGATGAGGAGCTGACCAAAACGGACAACGGACCAGAAAAAATTATCACCAGCAAATAACATTCGAAATAATCAGCGGTACACGAAAAAATCAGTAATTATTCAGATGAAGTTGGACGAACGAAGGGGGTATGGGGGCAAAGGCCGGCCAAAATAAAAACGGCGTTGCGTAGGGGTGACACCCCTGCACCCCCCGCCTCTACAAATGTTATCTAACTGCGTTCGTTTCGTGCCGCGGCGCCGCTTCGGCAGGAATTAGCGCGGCCGAACCGTCGAATTTTCAATTTGTACTCAATTTTTTCTCGGATAGTTGGCCCTAATGGAAAAGGCTCGCCGATCACGGATTCCGTCTGAAACGCACAGCGCTAGAGCGGGCCGACTCTGCGAATACATTACACTTCATTATTTGGCCGCAAAGTGGGTATTATCGGGCGCGGGCATACACGCATACTTGGCCGTGCGGATGTGTGTGTAGATTTTTACTCATTAATTTTAAAACGCTCCGGATTTTTTTCAGGGCGGGTGCTAGGGTGTAGGGGGTTAAAATTGGCGATGGCCGCCGGGCGGGGTGTCACCGGCGGGGGTTATTAAATAGATTGGTCCGCGGCCGAACGGAGCCGCCGATCTGCACTTGTACTCGCGTCATTAACGGGTTGAGAAGCGATTTTAAATCGTGAAATAACAGCCTGTTACAGGAAAAGTTGAGCGGGGCTTATTGGTCCCTCGTCGTATTCTACGAGCGTAATTGCATTAAAATGCCTAAGTGTGTTACTGTTAGGCATCTTCTAGTGTTTATCGGTTAATTGTTAAGTGGGCCCAGCTCGGAGCGTCAAAGAGCCAGCCGAGATGGTTCGCGTTTGGCGACGCGTCGAGGGAGTAATTGCCTGCGACGAAATGCGATCTGTTACACACACGCATAAGCATTTTTTTAAACTGGCCGTTCGGTAGGGTGACCGGGGGGAGTTGGGGAGAGGAATTGTGAAAAATACTCGAAAAAAGGCGAAATTGTAGCAGATATATAATTAAAGTCGGACGTACAGTAACAGTGTATGGCGATGTATTATGCAGACGGGAGCTCCGGTGTCGCGCACTCGATTCGTATACGAAACGACAACGGATGAGAAAAATTAATTGAAACACCGCCAATGTAATATTTAGAACTCACGTATTTTTGTTCAATTGAATAAAATATCTTTATGAATAAAAATAAATCTAATTAGCACGCAATTAAATTTCACTCTTTAATTATGTTTCGTATTTTATCGAATTCAAGTGCAGCAACTACAAATCATAATAATTAGCTAGCGAGAAAAAAATTGATAAATCAGGTTAAGTGCGATTTCGATATTGCAATTTTATGTTTTTTATTTCCTGGTATAGTTGTGTTACTGTTTCTATTTAATGCAGTACTAATGAGGCTTTATTATTATTATTTCTGTACTACGAAACGACAGTTTACTACGTTAGGAGTGTATCATCAATGGCAGAATGCCCACAGAGAAAGAAAATCCTCTCATGTATAATGGGACAAATATTGACTCGGGCGTCATAAACCGGAAATAATTTACAATGTCAAAATTATAAGTATAAACATATTAAACAAAATATATTTAATTACTATAATAAAATAAATGAATTTTTATTAGTTTCCTTGACTACAAATTGTTGGATATACAATCTAGTTTTCGTTGAGGTTATGCGATACGTGTTAGTAATAATTAATATTGATATTAATAAGTACTTAGTGTAGAATGACATTATATAAAGACTATTAGTTCACGTCCGCTTCCGGTATACCCCTTTGCATACCATCTTCCTTACCAAACATTAAGCAAATACTCATGGTCAATCAGTCAGCTGAATCGATATAGGCTAAACATACACTATACTCGTATGTTAAGCTCTGCAGCCATGTGTACGCGATACCTAAATTCTTTAATCATGCGGATCAACGCACGAAATGTCATATTGGGCCACGTTTCAACAACGATGCAGTGATAATATAGTTATATCAACAATGAAAAGTCCCGTAACTATACCACTGACGCTTTATATTTTTTAAAATTTCATATTTTTGTCAACCACAAACTGAACACATAATGACGACAAAACATAACACTATAATGTTATATTACGATAGTGAGATTTGTCATTGTTTATGTTTATATGGAAATGAGGACCTAAAATATAATTATACATACATACGTAAAAGTAAAATAAATGTATGTGAATACTACTATCATTTTTCTCAAAAAATCTTAATGAAATATATTTAAATTTTAGATATTTGTATAACGCTGGAATATCAAACATTTTACTTAATTTAGTTGCTTTCGTGGTTAGTGATACGGAGTATATATAATACCAGAGGTCCTGATTTCAAACATCGAGACGGACACAGAAATGTGTCTGCCCCTAACTCCATTATGCGTCTCGAACTTACTTACACCCTAAACATCTCTTTTATACAA
The DNA here is from genome assembly GCA_025727935.1 of Hebomoia glaucippe. Taxonomy (NCBI): domain Eukaryota; kingdom Metazoa; phylum Arthropoda; class Insecta; order Lepidoptera; family Pieridae; genus Hebomoia; species Hebomoia glaucippe. Next base: position 12,682,119 of record JAOSYY010000012.1, on the reverse strand, counting down.
CAAGACTATATCAAAAGGGTGGTAAGTACGACAGATGTTCCAACAGGGTTCTAATTCAACATAAAATTCAATGATAACTTTTCATTTATTTCGTAATTTCCCTTCAATTACCTCTCGCTTATCGGCCGGTAAATTGATTACAGATCTGATCAGCGTATATTTTTGTTTACCCTCTAATATTACTAGCTCACCGACCCGGGTATATCCGGAAATTGAGATGAC
>JAOSYY010000012.1:12641501-12654611 GCA_025727935.1 Hebomoia glaucippe | reverse complement strand
TTTATTTAGCGCTAAATAAATATTTTTAGAAAAAGGCAATTCTAACTTAAACTATATATATTATAAGATAAGGGAAAGCCCTTCGATTTATCGATAGATATTTTTTAGAATTATTTATTATGTGATTGAAAATTTTCCGTTTTTGTATGACAATTTTATTATTCAACTAATGACATTACCGCATGATGATTGTGATAAAATATGTAGATTAAATAAACGTGTCTATAGTTTTTACGCGACAATTAATTATATAAAGAATAATAAAATAGATAATGACTAATTTGAAAAATAATTATATTTCCGTCATAATTACACATAAATACATAGAATCAAGTTATTATAAATCTTGCTAATTATCTAGTTATCTATGTACAGATTAATGAGGCTAATTTAATGCAAATTTTCTTCGATTGCTTTAACAATAATTATATTATTATTTATAGGTATTTTGCCTGCGCAGCGAAACTCTTGTATATATTTTCTTGGATGCTTATTTAAATGTTTTACAATTTTCTTAATGTCTCAAAGACTTGTTAACTAAGGTAACTATTTACTATACTTTATTTCAATTAGAAGGGTGAAGAGAGACTACGATTTGTATGATGGAATTTTTTTTTATATTGTGATCTCTATTGAAGGTACATAAGGTTTAAATACGATCTATGTAATATTCCTAATATATTCAAAGTTAAAGATGTAAATGAATTGCTAATGATATATATTATGATTCAGTATAGGGTTTCATTATGTCAGTTTGTTAGTATTCGTTAGTAACGAAAATAGGTTTTAACTGTGATTTTTTGTTACAGTAGGTGATACGACTGCAAACAGTATTTCGTAAACCGGGCGGACTCTTCATGCATTCTGTATAAAATAATTCTGGAGAAGGGAATAAATAGAGACAGGATTTTAGAGTAACATTCTTCGTAGCTATATTCTTTGACTTCACGGGCGTATCATGCAAGATATATACTCATATCATTTAAAGATATCGCCAACGTGACGACTATAATCCTTCAACCCTATATACAATTAGTGCTCAAGATTATAACAAAACAGATCATAAATATAACCTAGGATGTCCTCTAAGCATAAATTCATACGTGGTCGCACGCACGCATCGTACCGTCAAATAAACTGGCAGTTTAATCAAAGCCATTAGACGAGTGAGCCAAACACCGCTGACCATCACACTTTGAGCCGTGAAAATTACCTCAATACTCTCTCCGCGTTTATGTTTAACGACGTTAGTGCAACCTACGGAGGTCTATCTAAACTGGTGGGTGGCTGTAGCTTATGCCTTTAACGCCTTGCTGGATGTTGACCAACGCCAGGAGGCGGGAGGCCATGCGTTCTTAATAAAGATGGCGGAAACAACATGGCCGTTTTGGCGCGAAATTTGGATAGGAACTAATGAGGATATGTTCTAGATCATCATGGAGTAGTTGATCTAGGTTCTTGACCTATAATAATTGATTAGGTAAGGCAGGGATGCGAAGATCTAAAGCTTACTAATATTTTATTCACGATACTGAATTGGTCATGTTATCATGTTGTTAACTTTGTGAATATTACACTAAACTTATCGATGAATGAAGTAGATTTAATTAAGTAAATTAATAAGTAACAGTATATTAACACAAATATCTTGTGTTTTTTAAACATAACAAGACTGAAGGCATACGATAAGACTATCATAAGACCACGCAATACTACATACTATGCGATATAGCTTATTTATGATCAAGAAATATACTAGATAGAAAGTACGACTAAATTATATTTCAATTTAATAAAAATAAATGTTATTGACATTGAATTTCCAATATCGTGTTATATTACCTAGAGCAAAACACTGGCTAAACGTTTTCGTAAGTTTAAATGAATGTAATAAAAACCCCAAGATTCAAATTCGAATTTCGAAATTATTCTTGAAATTAAGTCTTGTCTGTCGTTGTTCTGAAGTTGCTGTTTGACTTAATAATTAATTGTTTATCCGAAAGGCTTGCATAGGTCACTAACGTAACAGTAACTAACTACTCGTCTTGCCGTTCCAACCACGACAGCATTTATCAAGTCAGACATCGAATACATTAGGCTGGCCGATACAAGCTGTAATAAGCGCCCAACCTTCCCTTAATTTATTCACGAGAATAATCTTATTACATTTACATATTAATCAACGGATTTTAATTATGCCCCACACCCCCTTCCTTCATTTTCTCGCTTCGATTGAAGATGGGACAGTTATATTTGTTAATAGTCTGTCATTTTGTTTTGAATTCAAAATACTCAGTTTTATAACATTTTTAAGTATACTTACTTATTTTCAAGGGTATTGCTTACCTGTAACAAGAAAGCAACATTTCTTTATTGAATTATATTTACAAGAATAGATAAAAATTAGTACTAGTAATCTTCAAATTCTAAGGTCACCCGTTATATTCTCGCATAACGTTTTATTTAATGCCCATTTATCTGTGGATTCTTAAATTGATGTACTTAAATTTTTTTACATTTTTAAAATTACTTTGAGTTAGTTAATAACTCCAGAAATTGTGTCTAAAATTAATTAAGCATCTCTTATCCGTATGTCTACTTGTTGTCTAAGCAAGTAAATTTGGCAATATATCTTAAAAGCATCACTTCGGGATTTTGTTTCAATCATACAATAATATCGTCAGAGTTTTTGCAAAAAGTTTGATTTTAAATATATTTCTAATTTGTTCCAAGCAAATTTGTAGTGTCTATCTATTTCTCCTAACTTCTTGCACCATACATCAAAGTTTGATACGGTTTTTACTGTTAAATATTTTAAGGATATTTTGATCGCTCCTAAGTCCTAATGAACTTAATCAATATAACCTAATCAACCTTTTGGAAAAGAGAATCATTAAATTTTTCATTATTATTTCAGCAATTATGGAACAATTAAAATAATCAGAATATAAATAAATGTAAAGGGGAGCGTTGTGTTTAATCAGTCGACTCATTTTGGTACAATTCACTTCAATAGGATGGGCGGAGTCAGGTGAAGCGAAGAGTTACGGCTACCAAGTTAGCCGGAGGTGATTATAAGAATTTTATATCACTTCGTTTTATTATTGCACTCAACGTGTCTTTGGTTTACAATATAGACCGATTTTTTAATAAAACCTTGATGACTCAGCTATATCGTTAATGACGTGTCAATTTCTAATTAGATTTTATTTTGAGTATTACGTAATTCACAGAACAAAGCCTAAAGAAATATATATTCAAGAAATGTTTAATCTAAGTATAAAATATTTGTTATTATTATTATTTATTGCCTATGAAATAAAGCATAAAATTAATAATTTCTGCAAAATATAAATTAAACTAATCTATTCGAATAAAAATTGATTCACATAAAACCAAGAAATAATATCTCTTTCAAAGCTTCTTAAACGTTCCTTAAAAGGTCTATGATGTATTTTCTAAAGAAACTTTTTACAGTTTCCAAATTATAGAAGAGGATATGTAATTTTAAGATTACATCGAAGTTGTTATAAATAAAGTTTGGAACCGCTAAGGGGAATGTCGAATCGTCTGCCCTTTAATAAGCAGAAAAGATAAACGCATCTCAATATTAATTAATAAAATTGCATAAGTACAGGTAGTCAAATGGAATGATCAGTCCACTGATTGGCCCCACTTATTTAGTTTATTAAGCTCTGTTTACTTTTTCTTGTTAATCATTAATCTTTTGAAACGCGAATAATGAAGGTGGATTTCTCGAGTTTAATTTTAGCCTTTCAATACTGTAATTATATTGAGTGTCGTAAATAATATAAATTTTTATGTTTATTTAATTCAACTTCATAGTCTTTCGGACTCTTTAATGATCTACTTTGGCATTGAACTCGTAAAATTTGAATTTTCAGCTTAACAAATAAATAAAATTTAAGAGCCTGTGTATCGTTTCAAAATTTAAACAAAAAGACAGTTTTTTTCTAAACGCAAATGAAAGTAGGTATGTATATTGAAACGAAACATATGACTGTAAGATAATTCATGATATTTTTGTCTGTTTGCCTATTTGTCAGGTAGTTCCAGCGAATTTCGGATTCAGATGGACGGATTAGAATGGGACTTTCACTGGCACATCCTTAATTTTATAACGAGTAATTTAGGCTACTTTTATTTTGTTATCAACAAGTGTACATTACAGGAACGCTGTTGGAACCTAGGGGCACTGCTAGGGTTACATAAATAAATAAGGCAATAATAAATGGTAGCGAAAGTCATAAACAAAGGATGTTAGCTAGCAAATAGCACAAGTAAATATTAATAGTGTTTATAATAATTATCTTTTGCTCAAACATTTCAACATTGGGTATTGAATGATTAGTGATAAATTATAGCTTAGTTTTAATTAACTAAGAACAAGTTACAACGTATACAAGTACCTGAAATCAGTTCATTGAATTGGTTGTTAACAGACATAAATATTTAAGAGTTTTATTAAAATTCTATTTTCAAATATTTTTTTATTAACATTATTAATTATGTACCTGCCAGTTATAAAACACAAGTGTTTAAAAAATAATAACGAAGTTTATCTGAAATAAAAATCGATGTCAAATAAATTGATCAAAAATGCTGGCTAAAACGGTAAAAAGCAGGTTTTAAATGAAGGAAATAAAAAGAAATAATCGGTTCCAATATCTCATTACAGCGAACATGTCGAAAAAAGGAAAGTATTGAAAAAGTTAATTAAATAAAAAGCGAATATTCCGACAGCGCGGCGCGGGCGCACGCGATCGCTCTTTGCATATTGATTAGATTCGATTCAATTGTGCAATCGATTCAAAATTATTCAATACTATAATAGGTCTGTATAAAGCTCTATGATCTATAGTAATAGTTGTTTCATGTTATAAGAATTACGTTGTACTTCTAATTTTAATATCAATAGATGTAAAATTATAAAAGATATTATGTTTTAAGAAATTTACGATCGACCTGAAATCTAAAAATAAAGCCATTTATTTTTAGATATTTTTTATGCTTAGAATTATCAACTAATTGCATTTTGGCATATTATAAATAGATCAGCCCCTGTTAAGAACTAGTACTTTTTTGCAGCACTGAAACTGCACTGCTGGTGATAGTTTGAGGAAATAACTAAGCTTAGTATATTATCTTTGTTTCACTCATTTAATAAGTTGCAGTTTTACGGCACAACTTAGGTACTTTACTTTTACAAGACTATATGACACTATTCTAAAATAATATTACGAATAAGAGTTGCAATGTACTACAAATTTACATTTTATGTCCCTGAAATAAATCGAATATACTGGTTACCATCATATTCATGAAAGATAGCAGTTTTCTTAATAATAATCCACAAGGTTTAGTGTTACATTATTGGTAAAATTGTCCCGAAAGACACATTTTTAAATTATGTTCCAATAAGCTGGAAGTTTACTACAGATTATGCTAATTATCCTATTAAACTGGTGTACCGACTTCATTAAGCGTTCTTATGTTGCAAAATCTTTGGATATATTTAATCTCATAGTGACAGGAAACTTCGTACCGATTATAGTCAAGGGTCGTGGGACGGTAATGCCGTTTGATTTTAGACTCAAATCCTTACAAAATATGCATCATATTTCTATAAAACGATTGTAATATTTATTACGAGCGAAAGCGATGTTTAACTGTTAGATAAATTATAATAAACAAGTATAATTATATAATATTGCCGTTCAACTAACGTTATTTATCATAAAAATTATTTGTTATATTTAAACTCAAAAGAGGTTCCTACTTGAAACAATATTGTAATATTGTTGTTACTTCTATGTATTATGTGTTTGGCCTAATTTGTATTTACGATAGACTTTGATAAGCGAGGACGATGTATCTTTCGTGATAGATCATTTTTAACATTCTAACACCTTATTTTGAATGCTAGTTTCCTTAATACATCTTGGCGATTTCAAAATTATTTAGCAACTACGGACAAATAATTCTTTTGTTCTTTATTCCACTACATGTGTCTTTATGACACGCCCATATCACGTTTCTAAAGAATCACAATTACATAAATTACCGGTTCAAAAACTTACTTATACCGTGAAGAATTAACAAGACCATGGTCTTTTAACTATCATGATCGGGAAATTTAACGAGATACGATTGTCTTAAATCAATAATTATTTAAAACACCTACTTGAAATCTGTACACAATTGCTATTTGTGACATCATAATTTCTCATTTAGCTAACTTTCGAACGCAATAAGCGAGTGGTCCGCGGCCTAGCGACGGTAACAATCTTACTTTAATTGCACGTAACATAAATTATGGCCGACTTATTACAATTCGCTCCCATTTCAATACACGCCGCTTGCTGGTATTCTGGACGTTTAGTGGGGAGATTGAGATATTTCTTCGACTAATTAATTGCTTAAGTGACCTTATTTTTTAATAAATATAGCCATGTCGCATGGTAAAAACCAATGGTAATCATAACATAAAATTAGCCTTAGTTATTACTTATAAAATTAGTTATGTTACTCTGAAGTCCCATTCAAATAGGATGATTACTTGAAAATCTACAATGTATTTTTTTTAATTATTTTACACAATTTAAAATTAGATCAATCAGTACGAGTAGATTAGTGCCTAATACATACCTTTAATAATGTATTTTATTTGATTAAAGTATATCTTTGTTATAAACAGTACATTGCAGTCTAGTTATAACAAGTTGGCGTTGAAAATTGAACATAGACTACGAGCAAAGGAAAACACAGGTATACTGGATTGAAAATTATCTGTTACGTGGAAATACTATTATAAATCATGCATAAAGTAATGGGTATAAGTATTTAAAAGTGCAAAAAACTAATATCTTGTTATACATTTTAAATTTGTCCCGTACAAAACCAGTTTAAGCTAGTTTAATATCGTAGCATGATTAAGTAGCGAGCGTCCATTTAATGGTCATCTTCCAGAATAGTTCGCAAATTATTCAATGGCTTATTATCATAAAATTAACTATAATAAATCATAGCTACCAATTAAGCCAGCCCGATACAGCAGCTTAGGAACGCGGAAAAATTATATTAAGTAGCCAATTATGTACATACTTGTATGAGACTTTATCGTATAATCAGCTATTTTGCAACTGGTTTATGCTTTAACCACCAGAATGCTTCATTAGCGTTTAATTCTCTTTCTAACAAATTCTATTGAGTAAAATACAGTAGTATATTTATTATGGTATCTTAACCGTAATTAATTTTATCTAAATAATAAGCAATCGTTATTGCCGTATGTGAATTCATTGTTCATTTCTATTTTGTATATTTTTGAACTTATTTTTCATATGAATTTTAATTACGTTAAATCCTATACCTCGCCGTACGGGAATATTTCTTGACAAGGAATTCCAGATTTTCACATTGCGTGTTACCGTTAAGTGTTCATTGTACATCTTTTGTTTCAATACTTATTTAACAATAATGATAACAATATGCTAGTATTGATATAAATGAATTGAAAAAAGAATTAAACCGATGCTGGCCGGTAATATTTAAAAAAATGGAACACGCATATTTTCTAACTCCCCGTACATTTAACCTCTATGCTTCATCAAATGAATCAGTTTGTGCTTTATATTCAGGTAGACATAATACCCTTTTCTAGTAGCGGTTTCAATCTTAATATTAAGTTATTACCAACGATTACACAATAGCGCATTGCCAAAGAGATTGCAAATTCGTATAGTATGTTGATATTAATAGCTCTTTTCTTAACGCTTCACATATCCAAAAAATAAATACAAAGCTAAGCTTTTTGAGATACTGTGAAGTGAACTTCAAATATAACTGAATATTCTTGGAAACCCATAAAAACTAAGCAGACTTTTAAGTCAATGTAATATTTTCGCAACGCAGCTATAAAAATGCTCTGATAGTGACTTCGTGTAACCCTATCCCTCTAATGATCTAATTACATTGATTAATGAGCAACATTTATATCTCGGAAAGTACCCAACCCAGCGCTATTTGACGCTAGTTCATTTTTAATTTCATGTTGAGAATTTTATGATTTTTATAATCAGACAGAATAAAACTTTACTTATTGATCGTAAATCTTCTCAGCTGACAGTTTTCAGTTTGCTCCCGATCTGTTCGTAGAGCCATGTAAAGCTTGAGATAATCTTAGGCGGTAGCAAAAAGATTGCAAGAATAATATTATGATGTATTCCAAAGTCCTTTTTACTTCCAGAATGTCGGAACAAAAACGCAAATAAAATGGACGTTGAAATACATTGGGATGAATTCACAATGAAACATGCTTAATTGGAAATATGTAGAGCACCATTTTCTAAAAAATAAAGTATAATGTTTAAAGTTACGGAATTGTAATTATATTTCCGTTCATTACATGGTATATTCACACAAATCATTTGTATAGAGCTCTAATAGACATGCTACTTGATCTAAATGATACAATCATTCCAATTTCAAAATGATTTCTTCTCTAACGGTTATAATTATGTTGCATTTTAAAGATTTAATTACAGTGTAGGGTGCAGAAAATTGTCTTGCCTTGAGGCGGGATAAGTATGACTACATAATATTCCTACAAGTTTTTGTATAGAGTTTTACCTGGATATTCTGAAATATACGATTATATTAATTAAATTTACACAATTTTGAGATTTTTAACATATTCTAGGAGAGGTTTTAGACAGACTGACTTTTAAATCTATAACAGAGTAGTGATTTGTAATACTTGCAAATATTTAATAAAACATTAGATATTTTAGAAAGTGTACGTAATTAAAATAAATTATTCAAAATTATCCTCCATAAAATATAATTTATCACAAGTCTCATGTTATCGTTGGCTGTCCTTGTGATTAGAGACGTCGCCGGTAAATAATCATCTTAGCAATATTTATTACTCTGCCGGCTAATTATTGAGGAATTTTGATACTTGAGTTATTGCTTTTTGTGTGTAATTATTTAAGTGAAACGTCTTATGAGAAAGTGTAACAGCCGCTAAATAGCACACTTTACATTAAATTAATGAGATTTATTAATTGATGTTTTTAAGTTTTTATTGGCCTGGTTCTCAAACAATGTTTTATAATATAGTTGTCTTCTGTGAGTAATGATTGAGTTCGTGTAGCAATGGCAATCCGTTAAGTTTAAATTTAAATATTTTAGGAGCTCATGTTATCCAGCTTCTTTGCGTATCGATACAAAGTTACTGTCTTGCATTTTCAGATTGTAATATATATAGTCCTATCTTATTTTTTTTTATTTGGCTGTGATAACTAAAACATTCAGTTTGTTATAACTAATTTTTTTTTTAGCTTACTAAATAAATTATTTTTAAAGTGATTCATTATTTATAATTAACTCAAGCCTTTGTGTGGAAGCGAACAAAGTTATGAATAAAAATTTCTATATTGGTAAACATAATAAGACCGAATCAACGGCGAGGGCCCTCGACGGATCGCGAGCGAATTTCGGAAAAAATCTCCAAAATCCGACGTTTTTTATTTTACACAGAATTTAATTTCCGGAGTTCACGTGTCACGAGCCTCAAAAACTATTGCGCATCGCTCAGACGGTAATACAAAGCAATCTAAATTGGAAAATAGGCAACGCGCAGTGTGTGCTTACCAAAAACGACCATTCAGAATGCGACGCGATTAAAAAAAGAAGTCCGATGCCGATCGCGCGGGGGTGTGCACTCCACAACGCCCCCCTTTTCCCTATTTTTTTCTTTTTTCGGGAGGTGGCCGAAGCACGGGTGCATACAGCCAGTGCCCACCTTTGTTTCGCATAAACAAATTAATTTTGGCTGTGTTTTTGATGGCTAATATCGTGATGGAGACTTGAACAATCATTTAGATTTAAAAATTGTGTACAATAATGAAACGCATTTATTAGCTTGATACTCATAATTAGCTCTTTTAGAATTTATATTACAGTATAGTTTTCTTTTTCATTAAGACATTTTTAAATTATAAGAAAGGCAAAACAAGTAAATCAGATTGATTCGCGTTGGATAACGGAGGTCTAGATAATCTACTTGCAGCAGTAATATTACGTAAAAGATGCCATGCTATTGTGTTAAAAATGTTTTTTCGTTAAAGCCGTGGAAAATTTCGCAATTCGCGAAGTTCTCCATTATACACATAACTAGGTAAGAGTCGTCATACATTTAGCGGCACAAAGGGCAAAGCGAACACGCCACTACATTTGATAGAATCAGGTGATAATCAGGCACTTGGTGCGCGTACAGAGCGAGCCACCACTCATTAAGGGGGTGGGTGAGGACAATGCATGTTTGTACTGCTTTTTGTCCATTTTTTTCATTATTTCATTTCATTTCACCCACCACCCACACGTCCGCGCTCGCGATTGTGCCTCCGCTTTTTTATAATTCGTTACCTTTTTTATCGGTCGCTCCATTTTCAGAGGACGGGCTGGGTGCGTCTGCAGACGGGCGGGAGGACCGCTGCGTTTCCAACGCTACTTTAAGCGTTTAAAAATAATAACATTCAATCGTCAGATTATTTCAGAAAACTTAAAACTTAGTTAAAATAATTTAAACATTAAATATATACAAATAATAAATTAAGTAAAATAATGAATGGTTTGTAAAACTAGAGAATTGCGGTTTGCACTGATGTGAAGGGTTTATTCTAAAATATTATATAAATATATTTTTTATGAAGTCATTTATATAAACTATATGTTAATTTAACTTATGGAAAGTCAGTTATGTAACAACAGAAATACAGTATTTATTGAAAGTGAAGGTAGGGAATAGATACAGGGTGGATAAATAAACCGCCAGTCTAGGCATCCCGACATAACTGATCGCATCTAAGTTACATTACAATCGATAATAACTCTTTTGTTGAGTGCAGTGATAGGTGACCAGTGGCCAGTCTCGTATGAAGACATTCGCAATAATTGAGAAACTTTTACTCTTTTATTAAGAGCCATTTATTGGTATTTTGTATCTGTATTACGTTTTGCACTGCTGTCAATACCAATGTACTTAATTATGATGATATAAATTTGCTATTTGAAGATGATATTGAAATTAAAGTTGAAGATAAATGCCAAATTTAAATTATCGTTTTATTTTTTACTAAAACTAAAAAAGTATACATTTTTGTAAATAGTATTTGTTAATTCATAATGAATACAAATTACTACCGTTGAATAAAGAAATTAAAAATTTATTGCAATATTTCAAATTTTCAATTAGCCAAACTTTTTAAAAATCAAAAAAAAATATGTTTCGTCCGAAATATTATTTTAATCAATGTCTAGTGATAAAAAGTTATGGCTATCTTAGTACTTCTTAATTTTTATACATCTATTACAGAAGAGTATAAGCCAACCTATGGTGTTTTAATAAACAAAATGTAAATAACGAATTAGAATCAGCCATTAAGCGAGCTTTCCATTAATTTTAATGCGGCGGTCAACGATTGAGAACAAAAGCTTTAGAGACTTCCTACAAATGGAGATTAAAATATTCAATATTGAAATAAAATTATTTTTTTTGTATCGGTAAACGTGATTATAATATCCTAATCATTAAAACATTTATAGTTTTTTCATAAAACAGATAATATTACAATCAATTAATAATGATGTAAGAACATTCTAACAATAATATATTTTTAAAGATGTAGTTATTCGAATAATATAGTAAAATAATGATATCTTTAGGCCTTTCAAAGTTTTCTTGAACTGAATCTGACTCTGCGAAAAAATTAGTTAATATTGGAAAAAAGTAATTTACATCTCAATAACCTATCTCGATTGCTGATGAGTAAACATTTTTTTATTAACATTAAATTTTCTTTGAAAAGCTGCTCCAAGCATTCCTTATCCGTATTTTGTATATAAGTAAGTGTATTGAAAAAAAGCTTTGAACTGGTCGTAATGTGCGTGATTGTGCATTTTGATTCGATGTTATGTCTCTACATCTCGCTTTTAATGTTTATTGCGATTTTTTTCTCGCAACGATGCTATCGCAAGTATCGACTCGATAAATATGCGTGTTCATTTGAATTTGCATTTTTAATTATCATTTGAGAAAAATTATTCGTATGTTTGTCAGAAGCAATTTTACTATATCAAATCTTGAGTCTATAAAAATATTTCTTAAACGTAATAAATTTTGCAGATGTATAAACAGTTCCATACAAAATAACATATTGTAGTGTTTCTATTACATCGTTAATAGATACCAATAATTATCGATATAATAAAAAAATAGGGAATATTTTGACAATTATATTTCAATCATTAATATATATAACACATAGAAAAGCCTGCAATTTTACGTCGTAGTACTTTTAGTTTGGTTGTAACACTTCTAATTAAATGAACAAAATAAATACGTGAGTTCTCTCCATTGAGTTCTCTATCTTGTATATAAACGTCTAGACGAAATAAAGTTATGTCTGCACGAATAATAACCTAGTCAATTAAGTAAATCAATAATGTCCCGAGTTATTTATATGAACATTATCAAAAATTTAACGTTGCATACACAAGCTCTTACGTAGCTAGTGTCTTACTATGCAAAGGTATCGCGGCGTCTGCAAGTATGTATATTATTTAGTTTTGTAGACTGAACGGATGAATTTTACGATAGGAACATTTCTTTTGAGTCTTTTGCAGATTGGTTACAGCTTTAAGAATAAAAACAAAGTATTCATAGGACTTAATTAAAAGTGGCACATATTGTTTTTTGATTTTATTTCAATACCATATCATATTTATGAAAGAAAAAATAGTAAATTTTTAACAAACTGTGCGACGTATTGCAATCCGCAGTTTAGTTTATAATCCTGATTATAACCATAAGGTTCTAATACGATTCGAACACATTTTGTTTAATATTCTGCTTTTGAAATGATCACATAGAACACACGAAACCCAGATAGGTAATCTATAACTTAGAATTAATTGCTAAGAGTTAGAAAAAACAAAAACCTATTACAAACGAAATTGAATTTTTTAACTGATATTGGTCAAATATTAACTACTGGGTAGTATCAAGTTTGCTTACTTTATTTG
>JAOSYY010000012.1:12624573-12636535 GCA_025727935.1 Hebomoia glaucippe | reverse complement strand
TGAGGCCGGGACGGAGAGTGTCGTCCCCCCTCTGCACTTTCCAACATATCAGCCTCGCATCCCGATTCGTCTGAAATGTAAATACATGATTTAAAAAAAGTATTCGCTCTTGCCTCTGTTAACAGTCTAAATAATAAATCAGATCAGAATATTTAAGCAAATTTTTGGTTTGTCACCAAAAATTTAAGGAATCTCCAATTTAAACTGAAAGCATATTATTTTCTATAAAGAAATGTACTGACACCGGATAATGTGTTCAGCGTAAGTAGGTAAAGTTTATATGTAGCAGAAATGCATATAACCCCGAATCCAGGAGTTTTAGAATCACAGTCAACAGTCTAAATAATAGTTCCCTCTAGTCAAACCAAAACTGAGTCGAGATAGGTTAAATGTCCTACATTTAACGCACGTCTTTGTATCAAGGATTAAAAACTAGCTCTCATTAAATAACTATTTCATATTCAACAAAGAAATGTTTAATATCCCAATGTACGAATACACCTCAGACAGCTACATATAACTTGCGAGACAAACACAAAAGCCACAAAAGAACGAAGTCTGAGCCTGACCCACCTCAACGCGTACCAACAAATAGGTCAAGATCCGGCCGAGTCGGCATTCGGAAGGAAAATTCCCTCTTTATTTACCTGTGGGGAGGCAAACGCTTTGAAAATTGACGCGGTTTTTGAATGGGCCTTGCTTTGTTTGAAATGGGATGCTTCACATGCTTTCGTACTTTGTTTGAAGATGTTTTCTTTTGCTTTTTTAATTATAAGTTACATTTCATTTACTGGAATAGGAAATAGTAATATTATATTTAATAATATAATTTTAATTTTGCTACTGTAACTGAAATTTATTAAAACTTCATGTTTACGTTATATTAATTAACCTGACATTTCGAATGATTTTCAGTAGAGGTGGTACTTTGAAAGATTAGGTGGCCGAAATGATTAACAATCTAATTGTTTCTTGAACTGTAAAAGTATCATTGTCTACAGCTTATTATTTTAAGACGCTTATATTTACTTCACTTGTAGTTAAAACCAATGATAAAATTGTTGATATCAATTTCTAGGTTTCGTTTCTAATAATATAACAATTTTGTTATCTGTTTTTGCCTGGACATACAGTGTCTTTTTTTTAACATCTTAGACTAAAAAAAGATATTCAAAGCATATATTTACCTATTTGTAGCCCTGATTTTTTATAAACACGATAATAAATAGCTTTTCCAGTTATTATACAAAAGCTTAAGCATTCGTCTACGAAATACATCTACGAAAGCTTTAAATAAATAATATTATTTTAAATCTAATGAATGTTTCTTGTGAATTCGCTAGAGTATATCATGAATACTAGGAATGAATTAGAGCGAAGAGATAATGCGAGCTTTTATTAACAGCCAAACGTCGATATATAGACTCTATAAGCTTTTCCCTGGAAATACTTTATTTAATCCATAACTTGTAGCATAGATTTATCGATTTTCTTGTAATATTGTAAGTATTTATTGCTCGAAATTCCAATTGGAATGAAATTTACTGGGTAGTTGTAACGGGAATACAGTGACTATTGGAACTAAGGTATTATCAGTCTGTTTGCGAAATGACTAACATTATCTTAGATCAAGTCTTAGCATTGTTTATTAAACCGTTTAAAAACACTCATATTATTGTATTTTATACCGAACTTAATTGCCAATTATCTGCATAAATTTTCATATACCTTTTTTAATTTTAATAGTTCACTATACCTTAATTATGTAAACATTTTGAAAATCTAAAAGAAGATAAAAGTAATTCCTTTCATCCGTTCTTCACAGGATCTTTATAATATTACTATCACATAGTAATATAGGTAACTAACCAATGAATTATCTAAAAATAATAATAGACACCAATGCTAGTGTTTGAAGATAACACTAATACAATGTTAAACGAACAATGCGAAATACGATAACAGAAACTGAATGACATAGTAGTAATAAAATCTTACAGATCACAGTCACATCTGGATAACTCGATAACCCAATGTCCTATAAACGTATCGAATACAACAAAAACAAACAGCAAAACGCTGTATCTTACCACTCCAATCAACTCCGACTCCGGCAAGCCAAACTGAGCCTTAACGACCTTACAAACTAAGACACTACCAATCATTGTTCTGCAAATAGCTAGCCGGCCTAAGCAATACGAACTGATGCCAAAACGTAGCGGCCGTCGAATATGATTGCTCCTAATGCGTTGGGCGATAGGGGGGTGAGGCTAGGTCGGTGGGGGGAGGAGTTGCGTCGCGCCGTGTTTCTGACCGAGCAGTAAGTCTGGCTTAATCCTATCGGAAACGCGGGCCCCCATTGAAGATCGGCAAGGACTCAATAAGGTATATGATCTGACGATAGATCCATGGATATTTTAATAATTCTACAACAGCCAAGTCGGACCTTAAACTGTAATTTCTTAAAACTTTAATATTCTTCCATATATGTCAATTTAAATGACACAAAATGAAAGCTTGTGCCTTAAAGTGTGCAAAACTATGCATAGTTTTATAAAAAATATACCGAAACAGTCTTCACATACCTGTTGAATATAAGTATACCGTGAATGAACACAACTCAATATTCTTCAGAATTGTTAAAATTCACTAAGGCAGAAACTTGTTATGCTTAGATCTATCCACCGATACTCACCCCCTGTACGCTCGACTCTAGGCGGCCTGTACGGGGGGACATTACAAATTAATAGCACAAAGACCGACCGCAGATCGCCGCTGCGAAAATTTACAGGCTCCAGACACTTATAGTGCACTGCAGACGATAAAGGCTGGCTTTACGTACGAGTATACGTAAGGCGTAGGCGTATTTTGGCAGTAGGTTAGCTCGCTATAGTTATAATGATAAATTTCTAATAAACATTGTTCTTGGTGCAGACTGAAGATTAAATTTTAAATAAGGTAAGGCGCAACGCTTGTAAGACACACTGTACATAGAACACTTTACGTTATATTGTATACCAGAGACTACAAGTGAAATCGATATGCTGATTTTAGAACTTATAACGTATCCAGTGATTTTATAGAAAGCCATTTAAAACATGAATCTATTCTTCCAAGTCATATGACATCATTATAATTGAATGAACTAATTCAAAGGTAGCTTATTTAAATAGTAGTTTCCCTCTTAGATTGTTAGAGTAAATATTATATATTACCTTTGTATTGTATTATATATGAATCAAATAATAAAAATATGCGGATTCATTCTGTTAAATTTATACGCTTAAAAATATATTTTATTCTATACAGTTTAATATTCAACCAATAACAATACTGAGTATCTATTTCTATCATTGTAACTAACATTGATATATTTTTAGATAACTATAATATGTTATGTATAGAACCTATTCCAGTGTTAGCATGTTTTATATTTTCTATTCTCGACTAATCAAAATCTATGCAGCTGTATTTTAATATAAAAAACATTGGTACTAGAGTTTGATTGCTTTTCCAATCGGTTCCAAATACTAAGCGATGCTCTCCATTTGCGTTTTGTCCTTTACAAAGAATACAAATTGTACGCTAGTATTTTTTTTGTCATACAGGTGTGCGGTTTAAAGTTTTTACTTGTCAAACTTTGTTTTGATATTGTACGATTTAAAAAATGTAATACGTCAAAAAAGGCTAGATTAAAATAGGTCATATTACACCTTTATAACAACTCTATCGTTTTTTAAATATTACCACCAACTTAAAAGGTGGCCACTGAAAGGATGAGGTAAATTTTAATCAACTTCTAGTTAAATCGATGATAATGTTGAAACCAAATGACACCAATGGGACTAAGTGCATATGAATTAAAAAATCTTTGACTTTCGAGTGCGTAATCTGAAGCTTTACGAAAAAATATTAAATGAAAATTTAAATTAATAAAATATTACCAAATATTCAAAAGTGTATATCTTTCCTTTGAAACTAGCATATTTATAATATTAGTAGGTTAATTAATTAAGTAGGTTAAGATTAATAGGGATTACATTCAATGTAGAAGGGTTATGTTATGGTTTGGCTGTCTAGGGACTTAACATTTTGCTTTTGGGAAATGCATGAGGTCAAGGAAAACTAGTACATTTCTGTTGTTTTGAGAGCTTTCAGTACTTCATATAATATATATATATATAGAGCTAAAAAATATCATAGGTAAAATATTACAATGGAAACAGGATCATGAATGTTTTAAAATTAGAATTTTGGACAATAATTTTACATTTCTGTCGCGTTACACATATCAATAAAAAACCAATAAAGTACGGAAAAACATAGTTTTGTTTTTGCGAGCGTTTAGAAAACCTGTCAAATCTAATAAATCACAACCAGAACTCAATCACCTACTTCTTGTCTCCACGAATAGCAGTTAGTAATCTCATGGTTATGTAAATTAATGTTGTTAATGCATTTTGATAAAAATATAAGCATCGATTATTTTGTACTTATAATACAACTAAAAGGAACGTTGTCTTCCAACGATTTTTCTATATTTCTATTGGATTATGTAACATTCAGATTTTCTTAATCCATCAACTAATATTCGTATTACACAAATGATTGCTTTAACATTTTAGCACTTTTTCCTTCTGTTCAATATCATTGTGAAGCATTTAACGAATGTTCTCTACAGTAAGCGGACAAATTGCTTCTAAAACAACAAAAGCCGACCGGAAAAATTCACAATCGTACCGAATCATTAATCTCAGAAACAAATGGAAATCGGCCGACATCTGCTATACTGGCCCACGAAAAAAATGGCCGCCATAGTCGACAGTTGTCACGTTATTCTCGACGGGATTAATTAGAAATGCGATTAAAAGCAAACAAAACAGGGAATGGTGAACTTAAATTAATGAAAAATTACCACCCTCCGCGAGCACTCGTCAACTCTTTTTTTACAGGGTCGCTCCCGCGCATTAAGCGGCTTTAATTTGAATTCAAAATTAGAATTACGCGCGCTTTCTAATTATATTTTTTTCGGCCAACGCCGGTCAATTTAAAATAGGTAATTTATATCGTTTTGATGATCTTTTAATTAAATCCGAATTATGAAAGAAATTATAAATTGTAATGTGTTTGTTATAAACGAAGGCGCAAGAGCAATCAGGAGCGAATATTATTTTGTTTGGTAAGTACTATTAAAGTTATAAAAGCGGCGAGCTGATAATACAGAATTGGAAAAAAGCCGTGAATAATAAAAATGTAATAATGAGGCACGCGTTGTTACGCGTCGCAATATAATTTTAGAACAATGGTGTTCGTATAATAAGTGATCGGGAACACCCACGGAAGGGCAATGATAAGTGCTTTTGTACGGCGAGAGCGCGACAAGGGCTCTCTACGTACGCGCCTCGAGGAACCTACGGGGAATTTTTTCGTGTAATACAAACGTACAAATTATCCAGCCATTAGATATTGTTATGCTTTCATACAATGTTAAGAAAAACTTTTAGCTAATTTTAATCTTTTCATAGATTTAAATGAATCATATAGAAGGTTATAATATGCCTATACGTTTCAATATTAAATATTATTCTGAAAAGTAAAGTTTACTAATATATTTTAAGACGAAATGTTATATAAATGAAATTCATTACTTGACACTTATACATATAATATATTATAAATAAAATTAAAGTCTCTTTTACAGAAATACAATTTACAAATTTTTTGTTTGTCTATTCGTCTGCATAGTTTGGCTAATGTACCAAATATCTGTGCCAATTTTGGCGAGACTTATATTACCAGAAAGCTTATGCTATGGTGCGTAATATATTATTTTTGTCTTTGTCACCACCATCATTGTATATACAAAACGTCTGCAAAAATTCTAGGCGCGAAATACCGTAGGCCACTAGTTCTTAAACTATAATGTATATTTAATGTTATCTACTCCTGAGACGTGGTAAGTACGCGTAAACTGCATTGTGTAATTTGACGATAAATCATGCATTATTGCACATCACAGCCAACGTTACATTTCCTTGCGATTGTTCCCTATGATGCGCGTAATAAACTTTTGTTTACACTATTAATACGTCAGTTCAAAGAGCTCTGACAGTGTTCATATTAAAGCTATTGCCGTATTACGAGAGCGTTAACTTAGATTTGCATTATCATTACATACTTTATTAAATTTATATTTGTCAATTGCAATATTCAATTTCAGTTATATAATGTACATATCTATTGGATCTAAAATAAAGTTAGTAATAATTGTTTATATACGTTTTGTTTCCATTTCTAATATTACTTTAAAAGTGGTAATGCTGAATTTGGTTTAAGTAAAAATGTGATTTGAAACCCACTCTGTTAAAATTGTAGCGCATATCGGTATCACCTGCGTTAATTTTATGTATATGTACATAATAATGATAAGAATTTTTATAAAATAAAAGTATGTTATCTATTCCTTATTATGGCAGCTATTAGGGAGTGAATCCTGTCAAAATTGGTACAGATATTTTGAAAATTTGCGGAAACTGACAAGCAAATAGACAGACAAAAATTTTATAAACTATTTTACATACCATATAGTTACATTTTCATATGCATTTGTAAAAAGCTGTGATTTGATGTTAACTATTAAACACTTCAGATTTATATATAATACTAGCTGACCCAGCAAACGTCGTATTACCACATAAATATAACGCGGTTAAAAAAAAAGGTATTGATTGCAGAGGAATAAAAATTTGGAGTTGTAGGTATTTTCATATGCTTTATCATAAAAAATAAAAAGAAAAACTATTTCCAAAAAAAACATGTAGTAGTGGATCACCCTTAACATTTTGGGGATGAAAAATAGATGTCCGATTCTGAGATCTACTGAATATGCCTATAAAATTTCACGAAAATCGGTCGAGCCGTTTCTTAGGAGTAGAATTACAAACACCATGACACGAGAATTTTATATATTAGATAGATACTTAATGCAACAACGTTAGTAATTACCCATGGAAATAGCTGAAACAAAATTGCGATGAAATCAACTACATATAAGTCAATGGCCGGAATCACCCCTGCACAAGCCATCAACAGTTAAAACTAGCGTGATTAAAACACAAAATTAACCCCGCGTACATTTACAAATATCGGTCAATTAACGGCCGAGTGAGATAACAATTGAAATCGGTTTCGCTTTCACCGATGCCCGGTTAACGTGCGCTAAATATAATAATAGATCAGCGGATACATCAATGCTCCATGCTTTCGCACTGCCACTTTCAATTTTGCAACGCGACCGCGCACAGATAAAATAATGTTTGTAGTCCGTGCCACCGTTGTAGCGTGTTTTCATATTATATTATTTGATTTTTGTGAAGAATGATTGATAGAGATTTACCCTTTAATTCATAAATGGTTCAACGTGAATAAGATCTATTAGTTGATATATCATAACTTATTTACATACTTACGGTACCATTTTCTAGTTTTTATTAAACTAAATAATTTAGTAGAAGATAAGAGACCGTCATTTTCGTGAACATCTCTTAAAACAGGCTTTCTTAGTTAAAACACTTAATAGACAAACAAAACACTCTTATATTTGAATTGTATTTTGTTTACCTTTTCGGTGAAGGTGGAAACGTTTTTTTCTCTTAGCTCATTGCCGAATCGGAAAGGTATTGTTTAAAATACAATTAATATTTTCAGCAACAATAAGGCAATTAAACTTTATAATGTAAAAGATCGTGCTCCGGCGCTCCGAGCCGAAGATTTAACGATTTCATACATCTGTACGCGCACAATCATAAAAATTGCCCATCCATAAAGGTTTATAATAATGCATTTATATTAAATATGTATACGATTTTAAACCGTATTTAATTACATTAAAGTTTACTTTTAAATGAATTCCGCGATTCATTAGTAATACGAATAAGGGGTTGGCAAATCCAAGTTCTATTGTTAATAGTCACGCGTCGCGTTATAATTATGTTTGTTATTATTAATGGTATAGAATAATTCAGCTGAATAGATTCTTAAAAATTCAAAGCCATTGAAATATAATAGATTTTTTATTTCAGAAATATAAATGTTATGTTAGGAATCGCTTTGGTTGAAACTTGTAAGCTTTATATTGATGTTCGGAACAAGATATTGCGACTTCATAGATAGAATTTAAACACAAATCGGTGAAAATAAACGTTCTAAATTATCTAGCTTCAATAAGGTAAAGTAGTTACTCAAAACTGCTAAACGTAATAAAAATAGATGATGTTAGTGTCAAATTGTTTATAATTTAAGGATAGGTGTCAGTTATCCGCCGTTATACTGAAAAGTATTCGAAAACATCGCGTAAATATTATACCTAAATTAATCTAGTTTTATTGAAATAAAAAGTCAAGAATACCGTTAGTTTTAGTATAGGTGCATGCTCTATGCCCTACTTTATTCACATTCAAAATATTTTTTTTTAATAATAAAAACTGTGTACACAGAGATCAAAGTTAATCAAGTATTAAAGTGGGCGTACTTCAGACCCTTAAAAGTAGATACAAAAACTTGAACATAGATAAATATTTGTCAACTGCGGCAATGTTCCTGTGAAGTGGTGTTCATCATCTATTAAATAAATCAACCTCTGAATAAGCCTACTTTAAACGCAAATATTATTTTGTAAAAACTGAAAAATTCAATATAATTGCACTAAGTAACACTTTCAAAGGTTATCAAAATGAATAAAATATATATTTATTTATTAGATACATACCTAACTAGTTTAAAAGTAGAGATCACCGTTAAGCTTCTAGATTAATTATCAAATCAACTTTAATATATAAAATTATTGTATTGTCATCCGAAGTCGATACACACCAACGCCTACATGTATAGTTTAGTTTGATACGATGCGACAGTTAAAATTGTGTCAGAATCGGTTTAGTAAGTTTCAACAATATCGTCTGCTACAGCTGAAAGAAACGTCTTAAAAAGTGATCCTTGGGTTGGAAGAACGTAAGTATTCGAATAAAAATATATGAATTTCCGTGGGCAGCTACTTACTCCATAAAAAGTGTCAATAACAGAGTTCGTGTTGTTTCGATTCAAATTATCTTTAATGCGCTGTTATTTTTGAGTTTTAATGTGCGTCCGCTATAAAAAGATAATCACAAAAATAATTGAAACGAAATAATAAAGAGTATGGGGGTCGAGGAAGGCAGAAAGGGGGGTCGATTAATGACAGGGTGGCGGGATAGTCGCATTACGACCTAAATAATCAACATAATTACGCTTTTTAGCCTGCTTTCCCCTTTTTACCCTCTGAGTACTAGAGATTGTCTGTTTGAGGTAGTATTTTTCCACTAGCTTGTTGTTACAGCTTAAATTGTCATTTTCCCTAAAAACTCTACATGGAGATGTAAGTATTTCGCTATTTATCGACATGTTCGATATTCGTAGATAACTGCGTATACTGTATTATGAAAAAATCTTAATTATTTGATATTGGTATTAATTACTGTTTATAAGATAATATGAATGGCTTGTCTTATATAGATAGTACTTTGATATCTCCTTCAGAATAATTACCCTAGAAATTAAAGTATGTACTATTCTAAGCTCGCAAAATCTATAATAACCATAATTAAATAATTCAGCATGTATATCTAAGACAGAAATAATTGAAACTCGAACAGGCAAAGATTTCAATCAATTGTTTTGTATTAACATTTACTTAGAAAATCAATTAATTCAAATATATGTAGATTATATATAGATACATATATTCGATCTGCATCGCAGAGTGCTTGAAGAATCGGTATATAATTAAAGATAATGAGACGCCATTCAGACGTCCGTCTGTGTCCTGCGACTTTGAGTTACACCTAAGTTTGGAGAAGGCAATTCTTACAACAACTATAAGCAATTCCGACTTTACCTAAAATATTCGTCACTTTAAAACTATAATGTAAATGTATACGGCGTTAGAATAGTAAAAAAAATTTCGTACTTATATTTCTTTTATTTAAAAAAGTAATGGCATTTATCTAAAAGAAAGTATATTTTTATTTTGCATTATATCTCTTTAGAGTTATTTATAGCGATTATAAGGTAGTATCAATACTATAACTTAGTCTGGCTAACTTACAAACGATTAAAAATGGATAATCTAACTATAAGTGTAACAGAAAAGTACAAGTATGTTTTCCTTTCTTAAGCAGAAAATTCTAAGCTGCTCTATTATATTATATGTTGTGGCCATGGCTACAACTGCAAAATATCGTTATTATTAAAATATGAATATCAAAATTAACAGAAAGAAATATGTCCAAAATTTTATAGCGCCATGTTATTCCCCCACTAAGACAGTGGTCTTAAAATGAACGAGTTTAATTTGGTTTAACTTTATATCAACCCCGACTCTGTTTTATTCTTTGTAAAAACGCGTTTTATATCTGTTAATAATACAAATTGGTTTCGTTAAGATAAAATGTCCTCATTCGTAAAGTAATTTTCCATAAATAGCGTACGAAAAAGACAAAATGAAAGCATTAAGACGTCGAACTCCTGTTTGGATTTAAGTAACTTGAAAACGACTGCAAGTGATACATAAGTAAAAAGGTCACGTCACGTTAAGTTGTAACTTAATTCTTTTCCAGTATTTAACAACATTACCCTTCTTGTTTTAAATATTCAAGCAACAAAATTAACGAAATGAATAAATGAAATAGCAGGTTATAATTAAAATAATTTACTTAATGGCCTCAGTCATTAGCAATTTTATTTCCAAATCGTCTGTTTTTTTTTCTACGAAATTACCACTTCTTTTCACGAGTGGCAACATTTTTTCATTTGCTAGATTTTTATCTATCGCAATCATTCGTAGTTTACTATATTTTTACGAGAACTACGTATTTAGTAATTTTACGATTGTTTTATAGTTGACCTGATAACCTCTTGAGCTTCCCTGATAATAGAACACAAGCCTTATAGTCCAGATAACGTCCAGATAACTTATTGATAGTGTTCAAATTCAAGTTACTAATTTTCATATTTGTCATATAATTTTCATATACGTAAGAACAAATTTTTTCGGATGTTATACGGAAAAGACAGACATACACCGAAACAAATGAAATCTCAGTCAAACATTTAGTAAATTTTCTTTATGTTATAAGCACTTTCACATACAATAAGAAGCTGTTAATTATTTTCCTATAACAAAACAGACATTTCCATTTTATTTATTAATATAAATATTGGTAAGCAAATACGAGGCTTTTCAAAAAGCTTAATAAAGCTGTAATGTTTAAGAGATATGCATTCTAAAAACCGCCATAACAGAGCAACAAACAAATGCAATTAATTTTACATCCTCATAACAGAATATTATATTAATGATCTAATGAATAAATAATTACGCGGCGTAACGGTATTTGGTTTTTAATATTAATAACGCATGATGACGTCACCTGACCCTAATGCGCTATTAATAACATAATTAGCTCTGTTATCAAGTCATAAACACCTAAATTACATATTAATTAAGGATATACAGAATTATGTTGGAACACATAAATCCATATTGTTCTAGATATAATTTAATATTCTGGAAAACAAGCCGGGATGTTGAAGTTCGCGCTAAGTAGTCTGTAAGAAGGAAACACTTAGTTCTTCGCTAGATGGCGCTGTTTACAAGTCCAGTTAAACAGAATTGTTCAAACCCTTATGATGACCTCGAAGGTTTACCGAGATGCACCTTATATTGAGTGCCTAGTTAATTTTTTTATTTAGTCTTTCATGTTTATATCATACTAGCAGATTTCTCAAGTTAATGATTAATCATGATAAGATAAAATTATCACAAATTAAATTTTGTAATATTAGACATCTGATATTGAAGCACATTCCAAAACTTTCGAAGATTAATCGAAACAAACAAATAGTGAGACGGACAATCATGCAAAAA
>JAOSYY010000012.1:12600090-12624473 GCA_025727935.1 Hebomoia glaucippe | reverse complement strand
ATTTAGAAATGGAAATGTTGCAAAGTACTTTAAAGTCCGTTTCGACTTTCCGAATGCTCGAAATAAAAATAGAATGACAAAGCAAAATGTAATTATTATATTAATGATATAATTATTAAGCTACAAAGTTTGCCTCATTTTTGTAAAATTTCATAAACTTTTTGTCATTATCACCTTAATAAATCTTATTTTAATGAAATAATACTTTTAGAGCTTCTCTGTAAGTTGTCTTTGTCTTAAAAGACATTATACAGATAAGTTATATGCATTATGCATATGTAATAATAATTGTTAATAAATAAAGCTGTTAATGGGTAATATTATGAAAGATAATAAAATGATTTTAATATGATCGTAACTATAAACCGTTTCGAAAAACTGAAAAACATTCCTTTTCCAGCTAAAAATTCAAACCACCTAAATGTAAATTATAAAATTTTCTTCGAAGATTTCAATAGTATATTTGCGTAAAAAATTGGTATCTTTATTAATTATGTATAAGAAAATATTATTAAATGTTGAAGCACCGCTGACTAAAGGCATTATAAACGAGTGATAAAAATGCTTCATTACTTTGTTCCTATATCAACTTCCACACTGTAACGTGGGCGACAAATAAGCCTCCACGATCTAATATACTGTTACGCTATTTTATACCTTATTTCATTATTAACAAAGAATTAAATTCACTGAATAATCCAAAGGATCAAATGCTCAGAACTTGCATGTTGCACGAACTGTGTTTGGCTCGTAACCTGTTAAAGTAATATATTAGTCTTTTGAAAAATCTTCAATGACACTTTTTAATTTGGCATTTCATCATTAGTCATCAATTTTTAATTTCTTGCTTATTATTAATATTGTATATAGATAACTGTATTATGTTATCTTTTTAAATTTCACGCCTGTAGTTGAGATACTATCTAGTAATTAATATATCTGCGAAATTGTGTTTATGATATTTTCACGTCTAAATCGCTGTATGGATTATAATGAATTTTGCTATTAAGATGTGAATCATGAAAATTTTGCAGGTGAGGGTGTATCAAATTTCAATTAAACATTCAAAAGTTGACAAAAGCTTAAACTTTGCATATTAATTTTTCAAACCTCCTAATACAGAATAAAATGTACATATGGAAATTTATTTTTGATAAATCTATCCTACAATGGTTACATTCCGCGAATGTAGGTTTATCCATCATTCAAAATCAAAATAAGTTGAAAAATAAGGTCGAAGCGAGGGAATCCAACGTTAAAAGCTAGTATTAACAATTATATTGTTATCTATGAAGGTACTGTGTATCTTTTATCTTGTGATTAACAAGTTTAACTGAATAAGAAAGTTTTAAAGGTGTTGTCACATCATAACATATTATATCTTTATAATCTTGTATATATTACATAATTGTAGATACAATTATTAATAAAATTTACATTTTAGATCATTAAACACCTACCGCTAATGACGCATGTTAAAATTATATTTTAATAATATGGAAAATAACGTTATACCACGACCTTGCGGTTTCTTAATTAGTATTTAAGTATTGATAAAGATATAATTTGCTTTATTACATTTTAATGTCGGCCATAAAATGTTTAATTTAAGTCTGTTATTACAAAGTTATTATCTTTAAAACATATTGTAATCTTAAAATACTTCAGACAAATTCCGTTGATGCTGATTAAAGTTTTAATTAAAAGGTAACTGTCCTTTCATTGCTATTTTTTGAAATGGATGTTCACAAAGAAGTCAAAATTGATCATTATTAAAATTTAAGGCTTCTACCATAATATGTACGAGGTTTTCAGCAGATATATCTGTGTGTGTTGTATGCTCTGTCGAAATAAATTAAGTATATATTATATTTTGTTTTCAGTCTTGAGTGATTCACATTTCGCATACCTAGGCACAAATGAGAACTTCCTCCCGGATCACGTTCTACTACTCATAAAGGGAAAGGTAGTGAAGTGCAATGCGAGCTCGACTTAGATCTATGAATTTCCAAAAATAGAAATAAAAATAAAATAAGGCCGGCATCAGAACGTCACCATAAATAAAAATTGATGTAATATGTCTAAGGTTGACTTCAGTTTGCAAACGCGCTCCATAATCTACTGGTTTTGGTGCTTTGAAACGCTTAGTATAAAAATAGTCTACAATTTAGGATATATATTTTAATTCAATAATATTTTAATGATTACATTAATATCGAAAATTATCAGTGTTATCACAAAGTATGAAAGATGTTCAAAACACGCTATCTACGAACAATCCATACTAATCATACTTGTTAAAATAATTATCATCTGTAATAAACGTTATAATCGAAAAAGACGTATTTGTGATACGTGAACACATTCACGATACTTTACGAGGTGTGTGTTTGGAAATACCAAAAAACAATCTTTATTGTTATAACAATAACGGCCATTTTGGCTTAAGTTGTTCTTCACACGAGTACATTAACAGCCTATTATAATACTTAAACAGTACCGGTGTAGGGCATTCAGTAATTATAATGTCGAGGTATAAATTATTAGTCATAATAACTACTCAACATCTGTGAATTTTATCTTAAGTATAATCATGTACATCGCCTTTACGACGGCTCTTAAAACTATTAATTCTCATCGTGTTTGCTTATCCGTGTAAGAGGTAGCCATAAAAATAACGGTTATAATATTTTTATAAAATAAATAATCAATCTCGAGGAAGTTACATAATGTGTATTATTACGTAATCTGAAGTGTGCAACATAGTAATTAGCGTAATTAAAATGTTGGACATAAATGTAATTATTACATGCTTTATACGTTTTGGAGATTTTAATGAATTTATTTAATAACCTTGCCGAAACGTCTCAACCGAGTACGTCATGGCAATAATTGCATTAAAATATAATGTCTTTTTTTGACGAGGAATGGATTACGCATATCGTCTGAGACAGCTGGTTATGTGGGTCTCGACCGTACATAGTTACTCTGCTGACAAGCCAAATAGGCTCTCAGAGTACTTGGAGGGTATACTCAATAAAAGTCAGGCGAACCATCATTTCGAAAAAAAAGGTAAGAACGTCTATATGTAAAATAATAAAATTGAAAATTAAAGTTCGTTTATATAGAAATAACTATGAAATATAACAACTTCACACGATTCAATTTAATAACAAATGGATATAACTTTCTGGAACTAAACCCTGTTATAGGAGACATAATCCTTTATAGTGTTTTTATATGAACGCATTAAAGACGCGAGCGTCCAAAGAGTTGATAGCAAACAACCGATTACCATCTCCAAGAATCACTCATAAATTCAACCCTAAAACAACCGCTCTGTTTAGTTTGGAAGCTTCTATCCCAGTAATTATACAATAATTCATACTTTAATAAATACTAATAAATCGTGCCTCGCGCCGTGGCATTATCCATTATTACAATGTAATTACAGCCGATAAATTACCAAATAATACATCAATCAGATGTGTTATAATTTTGTTGTTTCTTTGGGTATATTTTTATCGAGCGGCGAGCAATTTTATTAAAATTATATTGCGGCGGCTGCGGTGCCGCTTAAATTGGGGTTGCTTCGGGCTAACTTGGAATTTAATTATACATATGTAATGTTTAATGATATATTCTTATAATAAGCTACCTGATTCACGGTGAGCATAAATCAAATATTTCATTAAATTTCGAAGCGTTTACAACCCTTCATTTCGGCGTTGTTATTACGTAGCTATGGGATTTGTTGGCAAACTCTCGGATCGGACGTTCTACTTTTTAGAATAGCATTATTTTTGTGACGTTGATGAATGGTATCGATTTGCCGGGTGCATAATTATCGTTCTGGTGAATTTTTCCCTGTTTAAAAACGCGTTCTTGTAATTAAACGAGAAATTAAAATATTCAGCCAATGTTAAAGCTGAGACAGGATGATTAGGTGGCCATGGTGTGTTTAAGCTTTTTTTTTGCGATGTTTAATACGTCTGTTGTTGTGTCTTTTAAGGGTTTGAGGTCGATTTAAGAGTATTTTATAGTGTTATGAATTTGAATGTCCAAAATTTCATAAATAGCTATGTAAACCGTATTCAGAATTACATATCAATGGCCCTGTAATGTTACTAACAATTATAATGAACTAATATTTTATCTAAATGATTTAGGAGACAGAATTTGTTTAAATACTAGAATACTATACCCTAAGCGTCAATTGTAAGTACACTTACAATTGCTCGTACTCAATACCCGCGTAAAAATTTTGAAAACCACGTCCGTGTCGCCGCGGGCCTCCTTACCTCACCCTAATTGTGAGGGTGTCAAGTATTCTACGAAATAATTAAAAGAATGTGAATATGACATCTCGGCTCGTGTTAATTGCTTTGTTGAGTAAATGTAGTTTTTAGTGTAGTAGTTGTGACGTAAGATTTTTTTTAAATCAAAGACTTACATTTAAAGTTATTGATAGCACTTCAATAATTTTATTATTTTTTATTAATATTTAATCACCTGCACTACTAAATTTCATCTCACTTCTACCAGCGGCTTGGCTAGTGTTATTTTCGATTCTGTTATCCACTTCTGTCTATCATATTATTTTTGGATAAGTTTCATCCCATATCTCCTATTGTTATTTTATGTATTTCCCTATTTTTTTTAAATTAAAATAGCTTATAAGCTATAGCCTTCCTCTATAAATGTACCAACGTTCAAATAATTTTTCAAATTGGACCAGTGGTTCGTGAGATTAGCGCGTTCAAACAAACAAACTCCTTAGTTTATAATATTATATATAGATTTTATACGACAAAAGTAAATTCTGAATTTGCGAACAGACCACAGTTTGTGTAGAGACCGTTGCATTCTAAGCGCTTCATTAGAATTGTAGACAATAAAACAGAATATTGAAAGTGTACCATAATCTATCATGATTACATCTGAGGATAAAGAAATTGACCTTAAACTTATAATTATACTGATCCTAGTTTTTGTTTACAACAGACTAGCTTAATGTTAAATTAATATTATACGGCACCTCAGCCAATCTACCATGAATTAATCAATAAGTATTATATAATTACATTTATGAATCCATAAAATAAAGATCGTAATAATATTAACGAGACAAAAAAGCTCCTAATGAGCCCCCATAACGTTTATATTCAAGGACCTTCCCATGTTTTGATTCGTAATTATCTAATGAACCGGAAACCTGTACTTGTAGTAATAAAATAATTTAACTCACAATTCAAAAGAATTAAGCAATCATTTACAAGTATTCATATCCTTTTATTTAGGAAGTAAATCCATGAAGGCGCTTGCGCAATGTTCTTTTTCCATTCGATTTCGGTCCCTTTATTTATACATACTTGAAAGAAGTAATTTTACTACAAATGACGTTGTTTTTAAGAAGAAGTAAGTATGTATTGTGCTTGAAATTCAAATGTAATTAATTATGCGAATTAGTTTCATAATGCAGTTGCAATCATTGTATAAATTGTCATTTGTTTAATCTGGAAATTTTATCCATCTGTATGTTTTCTTAGTACAGACACAAACTATTATAAATCTATTTTACGCGGAATATTCTTAAAAAAGGTCAAAACCAATAAAAATTACATTCGATTCCTCACGTAATCTTTAAGACCTTTCAGATTTAATAATCTAATTGCATAATAATCTTAATTGAAATTACATTTTATATTATAAGCCAAATATGGTCTTAAACTTGTTCCCACTCTGTATAATATTAGAGAACATTTATTACTTTTACGACATAATAACACAATAAGTATTTATTTATTACCTTTTTGTGACGTCTTACAGAATCGTATACTATAAATATGCAAATTACTCGTATTAAAAATCTAAAACTACCTATTATCAAGACTGGCTTACTTGGTAGAATTAGTGAATTATGTTGCATTTACTCAAAACTAAAACTGAGATGTTAATATTAATACTAATACTCTACAGAGAAATATCTATGAAAAAGTCGTTACTATCTGAATCTAAATTTAATTAATATAACGCTTCCTGAATACAACGTTGATGTTTAGATATATAATATATACGATAACTTCTATTGGAAACGACTAAGAAATGTAATGAATTTTTTTTATAATGTTTTGTATTTTGTTAAACGATATATGATATAACTAGATATAGTAATAGGAATTCGCATCAAGTATTTACCAACGATATTTCACGTTCCACCTGGTGTAAAAAACCTACAAATTTCTCCAGCCTCCATCTCTCTCTGTACCAAAGTTCATCAAAATCGGTGCAGTGAATTAGCGGGATAGCACAAAAAACTAATTAGTTTTGACGAGCAATCCTCCGCTGTTTTCTTCCATTCAATATATATACATGATGGTAACATGAATGTCGAGTTAAATCAGTACAGCCGCTTTGCAGATTAGCTGATACTCTTACACCAATATACCAAACTATTATTTCCTGCATTTCTGTTATAAGTACTGAATGCAGTATTTAGATACGTACGTAGGCATTTGGAAAGTTTTTTTATATTACAAACAGACAGTTTAATTTATTGATTTATATACACATTTGAATGTCATAGTGGTTACTTACCGGAGCCACTGGCAAATAGGAAGTCCCTTTGGAGGGAAGACGTTTTCAAATAAGGGTAAAACAGCTTGCTGCCGTGCTTGCACCGGATCTCGCGACTGTTGAAGCAGAAAAGAAAACGTTCAGAATTTTAATACTATCCTATCTATGTGTGCATCTTGTATATAATACATATATGTATTAAGCGTAAAAATCATGTATCACGAACATATGGTAATCTTTTGTTGTAAACTTAATGTTAACGTCTACCTGTTACGTGTTACATAATATTCCGATTCAATAAATAAACCCGTTTTATAAACTATTCAATTCGGTATAAAAGGTACTAAATAATAAATACTTAGTAATTTTCGAATTAAAAGTATTTTGTCATATACTTATAAGCTTTTGAGGTACGACTTAGATTGCATGAATGGGGATCGAACGTATCAAAAGAAAAAACAGTTGTAACATAAGTATAATAATGAAATCAACTGTCTATAGTCAATATCTTTTCTTTATATTTAACATTGATGTTTTTCAATAAGAATATAATATACATAACCTCAGGTTCAGTTTTAATCTCATGGAATTGTCTTTACTTGCATTTAAATGATTATATATATCTGACTTATAAAAATCTGTTTAAAGCAAATTGACTAACTTTTTTTATGAAGATTAGTGAAGAGACTAAAGTTGTTTACCTTGTATTATCTAATGTTAAAATTGAAAACAAGAACGCGTAAATACACTCACATTCATCTTTCATTAAATACACACAAATTCATCTTTTTATTGGGTAAATTTAAATGTCACCAAAAATTATTTTTATGTGCACAGTTATGTCCAACGATAATAACCAAGAGAGACGCTATGTTTTGTATGACAGATATCCACATATAATCTTTTAATATATAAATTGACTACCATACATGATATCACTTCAAATGATGATGCACTGCCACTTTTTTACTATGATGAAATTAATAAATTAATACATAGTAAGCCAATTAAACAATTAAAATGTCTTAAATATCAAATTTACAATGACAAAAATCTACTATTAATCAAAATAGATTTTAAAGAAGAACTATCTTTTAACAATGTCCATTTTAACGCGCGCAATTCACTTTGAAATCCGAATACGGAAGTAGAAAATCTTAGCACGGTCCGTTTAGAAAGGATAGATAAAGTGGAGCGACGCATGTAGCGGGGCGAGGGGCGGGAGGTTCAACCGTGGCGCGAGGGACCTGCGCGATTTTTCACTCAAGACCACGTGTAAACCACGTGCGTGCTTGCACCAAACTTTTCGCCGAACTTTTCCCCCGCGCATTCCTCTTCGCGCCCAACTTCGTAAACTTGAACCTTAGCTTGAACGTAGAAGATCGAGCATTTGAATTTGGAACTTTGATTCTTAATAATGTTTTCTTTTATTTTTATAGGTAATTATTAAAGCCATAAACCAGGAAAGATTTGTCTGTGATGTAATACGGCGTAACTGATTAGAATATTATAAAATCGTAATTTCGTCTTAACACGGAAACGTCTAAGGCATTAATAATGCAGCTATTATTATATTAATAGGTGTTCCAAAAATTCTGAATTCATGGATAATATTAAAAATTTAAAAAACATCGATTAGTTCCATATTTCGGAGTAATCGTTAATATTGATTGATATGATCCGTGTCTGATGTTAATAAAATGTATCTTCAGATTTCACCGGTACATCACTCCCTTGTTTTAAAAGTAATAATAGATTAGAAGTGCCTTTCTCAACACGATACATGACCGTCACAATTCTTTGCAATAATATTAATATCAAATATACTGAGTCTAGAAAATTCTTAATTGAACTAATGAGAAGTAATTACAATTTTTATTACGGCCATAATGATTACGATGCCTTAAAATAATAAAAGCAATTAGACATTGATGGGCGTAGCTGTTCCGTTATATTTGTCTCATTCACTCTTAGGTTTTTTATAGATTCCTATTGAGGGATGGGTAAATGGTCTGATTAAATGTAATTGTTCGGTTATAAAACTGGATGTCAGAGACGGTGTTCTGTTTGTCGTAAAACGTTGAGATGTTTCCATTTTCGTTGTTACCTCTAGGGGAGAATTTATTAGATTACTGAATGATTCAATAACGTTCCTGTTAAAATTTTATAATTACTGTTATAGAATTGTTAGGAATTATAATACATCAGAAAGAAGCCACTGAATTTCCAAGGTATTGTAGGTTCAGTCTCTGGTTTTCTGAATGTTGTATGAGTGACAATACTTATATTTTTTACTACTTTTATCTGATGGAATAGGTAGCATTTTCACTTATTTTAATAGTTATTTTATCCATTTTTTTAATGTTCAAATATTTTCTGAATGACGTTTTTTTAAATTATTTATATTTTAACTGACTAATAAAATAGGTTTTAATCGTAACTAATATGAGTATGATTAATAATCTAATTCTATTAAATATTCACATTAATAATATGTATTCATAAAGTTTCTCAACACTTAAATAAATATAGAGCCTAAAATAATATTTCATTTTCACTACGTGTACACATCTTAAATAAGTTCTTAGTTAATATAGCATAGAATGGACTATCAAGCCAATTTTACAAGAAGTTAATTGTGTCTAATTTATGTCTTGATTTTTTTGAACAATAAATTAAGAAGCTGGACAATTGAAATGTGTGATTCACTGGACTCAAATGAATCATGTGTTGATTGGATCAATGAATTATATGATATGATGTGATGATATGGAAATAGAAATAATAGTTGATTGATATGGACTATTTGAGCTGATATTTTTAAACAATTCTTCTAAATTCTTTTAATTATTTTTCTATATTTTAAGGAGGTTGCAATGAAGATTTTTTATAATTGATTAATAACATTAATTTGATCTAGTTTAGTTTGGTTAGATGGAAAAATTGATAGTTTTTTTTTTTGTTTAAGAAGCTTCGGAAGTTACAGTGTTAAAAAAATAAATGATTTCTGCATGCTGAGACAACCAAATTGATAACATAAAAAAAATTAATATAGAGATATTTAACATAAATAATTATCTATATCGACTTAATTAAAGAATAACAATATGTAATGTGACATTATTTGTATATATTTAAATTATTAACAAAATAAATAAAATAAATCTATTTATACCGATAGCATCGTCATTTCACGTGCCACGTTTCGAATATAACAAATCAATTATCACAGATCAGTTTTCATGTAAAAACATAATATGTGTACAAAAAAATAC
This sequence comes from Hebomoia glaucippe, assembly GCA_025727935.1. NCBI lineage: Eukaryota > Metazoa > Arthropoda > Insecta > Lepidoptera > Pieridae > Hebomoia > Hebomoia glaucippe. Next base: position 12,614,622 of record JAOSYY010000012.1, on the reverse strand, counting down.
CTACGGAAAAACGTTCTACACGACGTATCCGAACCAATCAGCTGTTCGACGGTCGCTTGCCCCGCCCCGTCACAACTTTTCCGACGTGTCACAAAAATATTAACTTTTCACGATAACAACTTTTTCTCTAACAATCCTTAAAAACATTATACTTATCGATATTGTCTCTCTACACAAATAATTATTAAACTTCTAATGCTCTTTACAAAATTACATAAAAAATAATAATCAAACTTTGTATTTAATGTGCAATTTCTGTAATTAATATATGTAGATCCTACAAAGATACACTGGTGATTTTAATATTCCTTTTACCTCGTTTAGTCAGAAATCTTTTTTAAATTTTCTTATTTACAGGTTTGTATAATGTGCTTTAACAAATTCTCAACCTATTTTTCATATCGAAATTGTCAATTTATTTAGTGATACTAATAAATATAATTATAGAAATAACTACATTAAAATTTCTTAAAACTGTAACACGATACTTACATTATCCCAGTGATAAAGCTGCAAAAGTAGTTGTAAGATTTGTTTTCGTAACAGTGACGCTGTTAATTAGCCGGCGTTCGCTGATTCATCACTTAATAACGTCTGTTCGGCCACTACAGCCAAATAATTAGCACATCCAGATAAAATTCACCATCAGTACAATATTATTTTATAAACGACACCTCAAAAAGTTCAAATTCCGGACGCACATAAAAGTTCGCCAACAGCTGTCAAAAGACGCGCGAAATATTTTTTTCAGTGATTGTCAAACGAGGCATAGACAAACACAAATACGACCGTCCACGTCAGTTCGCTGACGTTCACTAGTCGCGCCTCGGCGTAAGTCGAGGAGAAGAAGGCAGCGGTCTCGGCCAACCCGCCTTTCGTTCGTCTCTTTCTCGCGCGGCGATACCCGCCCGTAGCATTTTTACGGTTTAACCAACTCAATTCAATTCAACTCAACTCAATTGTCGTGGCGCGAATGCCTTCGAACTGGACGCTAGAGGGAGACATATAATAGTGCTTAACTCCTCTCAGGCACAACTATCCATCTTCGGAAAATTTCTTGTTGAACTGTATTTTTGAGCGTAGAATTTTAAAAAAAAACTTGGTGAACAGTGTTTGGACTTAGTACGATGCGTTCAAGAATATATGCGTATGGAAAATCTGAATAGAGCCTTAATCTTGGTTTAAGACGTAACAGGGTCACGCGATAGGCTGTTCCTTTCGCGCCACTATCGTCCAGCGCACATTTTGTACGCGTGAGAAAGAGATATCCGAGCACAAATAGGCGTTACCGTTGTTGTCAACTCTCACTTCTGGGTGTGTAAAGTTTTAGGCCGAAACATGTAAAAATGCATCTTGAAAAAAAGTTATGTATTAAAAAAAGAAGCTTAGTGCGCGGCGGGGGGACATTAACGATAGCGGGTGGTGAAGGTTTTTTCGCACGCTATATTTTGGGGGGTGTTCGTAACTGGACAATGCATTATCGGACTTCGGTAGCGATTCAGACGCATTACCTTAGTGAGCCATTTCCACTACAAAACTATTGATGAATGCAGGTTTAGGAAATGCAATTTTCCACTTATATTTATGGACTTCAGTACAATATATCTGGTTGATAAAAAGTTGTTACTCAAAAAAAATACCACGTAGATAAGTTATTTTTTTAAATATTTAGTTTTAATAGTAAAAAGGTTGAAACAACAATTAGAATATTCTATCATCTGAACAGCAGTGAAGCCGTCTCTTCAAAAACTATCCTATGTATAAATTCGTAATCAACCTTGTATTATTAAGCAAACTAAAAATATATTCGCTTAAGACGAAAAGGTTATCATCGTTTAAAATAAAAAATACCCACCACTAACTTTATTTTTTTTTTTTAAATTTACAATTCTTATAAATTACTGCAGCTACTCATTTTACTACCTATCTGGAGTAACTACTTAATTAAACATCTGATTATTTTACTTGCCGATATGAAAAACGAAATAATGATTCCTTAATGATTTCAAGACAATCGTTTACTTCAAACAGTTATGTAATACGTTTCTAATAAATAATAAAAGATAAAATAAAATTTTTCTTACAGACTCTGCAGAAGAAAGTTTTTACAAATACGTAAAAATCATAGTGAGAAAGTTAGAATGGTGAAGAATCAATCATAAGTTATTGTATATAAAGAAGTTAGATTATTCAAGAGATTTTTTATTTAGATAGAGATAAAAATAATAACTTTTTATATTAATTATTGTTTATAATTCTGTTCGACTCGATAAAAAGTTATAATAAAATTTAACATTTTAAATTATTGCTTAAATTATCGCAGAGGTACTTATATGGGTTTGATTTTCTTTATTATTTAATTATAATTATTTATTTGAGTTATTTTTTGTATATAAGACAACAAATGACAGAAGTGTAGAGACAAACCGTCAAGGGATTATTGACCAATAAATAAAAATGAAGAAGTACTAACACAAGCAAAGCCACATATATTTTTAAATTATCTGTTATTATAAGGATGAATCCTTGCCTTATCTCGAAGGTGTGTTAAATCTCATAAAGTCTTTCCAACGTCGATCTGTTCGTACAAGAGTACGCAAATAACTAAATGACGTCACAACTTTATATCCGACCAAGTTGGCGCGGCCGAAGGTTGCTATTTGGCTTAATAATTGATTGGATTCTGTATTACGTGAACACTGTTAGAGATCTCTTTAAGCTTATATTTCACCTCAAAGTTCCCCATTTATAACTTAGCTAAAAGTTGAATTTCGGCATCCCCTCAGGCAGGACTCGTTTCTGTAATTGTTACAATTATCAGTTTTTTTAACAGGCAAGCGGCTTTCTAAGGCTTCAAAGGTAAGCCCTATCAAAACAAATTATTTCCTTGTATTTGGACTTGGGTAAAATAATTACTGTATCAACTACATAGAAACAAAATGAGAACTGATTATATTAGCTAAAAAAAGTTTGTTGGTACCTCGCGAATATGTGAAAATCCTCGAGGAAGTCGTGATGCAAGTGATTCTATTTCTAGCAATTATATTTGACTTTCCCTAATAAGGAGTACACTCTTTATGAAAAACAAACAGGATTTATAACCTAATCGTGTCATATCTATCCATATCGAGACAACCTTTAATATTACTTAGTATGCCTTAGATATTTGAAAAAATAACGAGATTAAAAATGGGTGTTTTTACATTTGTTGGTATTTTTGATAGAAAAGCTTTCTAGTTGTTGACATACAATAGTCGCCAATGCAAATCAGTACACATTTACTTAGGAGCAGGCAATATTTTAAATATTTCATTTTTGTTAGAGCGGAGTGGTCTATTTAAGAAATAATAAGATTTTGAATCACGGAAAACATCATGTATCGTGTTAAAAATCAGTAAGATTATCTTAACTAACACATGTTATTAGAAACTTCGAAATGAATCACAATATTAGTTTAGCTTGGTGAACGTAAAATGTCTTCAAATTTGGTGTCTATCAGAATATGTAATCAGAACCGTATTAGATCTCCGTCTAGCGAGTATATCTGCGAGTCAGGGTTGGTTCTAAAAATTAACTGATCTAGTTCACCAATAAGCCTTCTTCAGTCTCCATTTTATATATTGCCGGAATTAATAATAGATTTAGGTCAATGCATAGTTTTATTTCCTTACGTCATTGACACAAAAATGTGTGATTCGAAATAGAATATTTTAACATATTAGTGAAAAGTATATTAAGGGAAATGTCTTGATTTCTATAAATGCATTTTAGGTTTTGTAGTACTTTCGAAGTTAAATGGACGAGTTTTCTTGATATAGCACTATTAGAAGACTGGTCATTAAAAATTGTGAAATTTATATTTACATATGTGTACCATGCTCATCTTACAGACTGACGTTTCAATAACTATATAAATATATAATATTTGTTTTATTAATTGCTTCGTCTAATGTTAGGTCAAATTCAAAATTTGACTTAACATTAGACGAATTAGAATTGAAAAACTTGTTTAAATTCAACAGTACTCGTAGCTTTTGTCAGATCTGTTTAAAAAAATAATTTTCTTCCAAATATGTCAAGGTATTGTCATTCAGTCGTGTAACTTGACGTAATATGAGTTTTACATATTAAAATTATTAAAAAATTACAGATTCTGTTACGTGGAAATGTCGAATTTAATCACGATATATTTCACAGAGGTGCAGTAGAAAATCATTTTGGATTGATTGTATTTCAAAGTCTTAAGGCCACTTTTCGTAGCATTAAGACGCCTATAAATAACAGACCAAGAAATTCATTAGAAACTCCTTTATCCAGCAAATATTCAAAAGCGAATGCAATCAGATAAAAGTTGATTAATCTCCGAACGGAGTTCCGCTCCTTATTATAATAAACTAATTAATGATGGAGGCGAACAATTCATTATAGAAGCAAAACTGCCTTCCGAACAATAATGATAATGAGTGTAATTAATTATAGGAAGTTGCTTCAAGACGTACTGAGGAGGCCGAGGGAGACAGCCAAGTAGGATGTCGGAATTGTTACATTGCTTTGGATATGGCATATTGCGATATTGACCTCTGTTTTTTGTAATATGTTTATAAGCTGCAACGTTGAGTTTATTATTTATAATTTTTCTTTAAATATTAATTTCAGGACTATTTTGATAATATGAGACAAAATACAATCTTTACTCAAACGAAATGACTGAAATATGAAGTGGGTTTTCTCAAGATCTTTATAAGCCTTGATACGCAATGATTATACAATTTCTAAAATGACTGATAGACTAGCGGAACATTGGAGCTGATATGAAGTTAAGGATGCCTTATCCAAATTTTGTTGTCATTTGTCAAGACAGCAAAGGGTGTGAGAGGGAGGTCAGCTCGTGCTGCTGATGGCTTTAATCATTATTACTTATAATAATTAAAATTTTAATTTTACATATATAGCTCGTGTGGTTCACCGCGATTACGATACTGTATTCAATATCCCAGGAAATTTAAAGAGAAAAAACATAATGAAAAATTTAACTATAGTGATAGTGTTCGCGATACATCTGGCTTACAATTAGAATTAATTCAAATGTACAGAAAACGATTCGAACTTTACATATTTAAAAATCTCTTGACACGATTTTGATTCATCGCGACCCATTCGTTTAAGAACTATGATGGCACTGATAATCAAGTCTGATTTACAACATTCCTATTGTCGGCGAACTTAACAAAACGATACTTTTTATCGCTAATTTTTTTACATATGAAGTTCACTCGATAAGTAGGTGATAGCTTAGTTAACTGACACCATCAATTATTCAATGATCTGGTTTTGAACTATATATTATTATTTTGGATATATATAAAAAATACCTTGCAAAGATTGAATCTACACAAAAATATACTCGTACATATTGTAGGTGCAAGAAAATCTACTCAAGCACATTGCGCCTCATCGTACCCATCAAAGGTTTCAAAGGTCTTCGCCGTAATAATTTGTTCCAGTCTTGTTTTACATTCAACCTTTTTCATCGGCAAGTATTAACATTCGATACATAGGTACATATTTGTGTATAAATATAGTATTATATATGTAAAACATAATGTTATGTTAGATATTCACTTATTTTTAAATTTAAAATATTATTTAGATTACTTTCATTGTTTATAGGTTCTTTTTGTGGTCTTATTTGGCAGGCCTGTTAGTTTAGCGGACCAAATACTTTGATATTTCGGGTTCAACTTTGGTTTGTGTAGCTACATATAATTTTCCAGCATATATAAATGTACGATTCGTACAGGCTATATAGTAATATATAAATAGAAATATGGGTAGGTGGAATTTCTACAAAAATTTACATATTCGGATCCCTTACGGGTCATACGCTACCATTCATAAGTGAGAGTACGTGCGCGCTCTAAGTTAAGTCTATAAATTTCCGAATGCTGGAAATAAAAATAAATAGGTCAACAGCACAACCTTGAATAAATATTTATGTAATGTAGATGTTCTACGTTCATATTTCCGTTCTTTGAGCGAATCTCAGTTTGACAGTCGATGTCTGATATAAGAAAATAAATTGTAAATGCTGTCAGGAATTACATGTTACGCGTTTGAGCTTCCGAACATAAATTTCTGAATGTTTTATATAAGAGTGATCATAGAACGATCAGCTATAGTATAAAACTACATGAATAAATGAAATTATTAGTTTTAAGGGAGCAAATATTGTTTTATTAATGACTGGGACATCAGCGCCGAGTAGCATATAGCTAAAGAATATACGACGGATACGTTCCTTTGCGGCCCAGTTAAGTTGATCATAACCGGCCCGTTAAAAGCTTCTAACTACCTTACAAGTCAGGGCCACATAAAGAGGCGTATGAACGCTCATTAGGTACGCGGTATCGTCCATAAATACATTATCGCTGGGGTGGCGGGCGAAGCGGGTTATCGAATTAAAACTTCACTAGCAATAGTAGAGTTGAACAGTGTATTAATACACCATGTATAATTCGAACGCTTGGACAAACTTGGCGATCTCCGCTTGCCACCGCCGACCGCGCCCGATAACATCAGAATATTGAATTTTATTACGTGTTACTTAATAACTGCGATGTTAATTGCGATTTTATTCATCTTTTTTAATTGTTGCCGATTATTCTTTAATAGAATAATGACGGGTTGGAATGTACTGTGGAATTAAATTTTTATTTAGTGCCGTATGTTAATGAAGTATGTTTGTAATTTAATAGATATTACTTAATATGTGATGGCAGTGGTACATATGTCAGTGCGTTATCTGATTTATTAACTGTATATCATATTCTGGTTATGAAAATAAATATAATTAAGTCACATAAAATTTGTATGTCAATTAAGAAGATTATAAATAATAGAAACATATTTTTAAAACATTTGCGTTAGGGCGAAAGAATACTATAGGGACTATTAAAATTTTTCACGACATAATGGTAGGCTTTATTTTGAAAATTTTATTAAGTTTACGATACATTGTCGTTTATAAACTAAAAGTTACATTTGTTATAAGAATTAACTCAGAATTATATTCAATTTATTATTTAATAAAATAGAACAATACGATATCGTCAAACAATATTAAACATAATTTAACTGTATACATAAATATTTGTATGTTTGTTCAAACTAAAATTATTAAGTGGAATAGAACAACGGGAGGGGGTGTTGCGGTGGAGAGGGGGCCGGGAGACGCGAAGGAGCGATCGAGGTAAGGGTACTGGCTACGTAATTAGATTTTCAAAGTCCGAATACACTGCTCGTACTTGTCTTCATAATAATGTGCTTGGAACCTATCATTTTGATACTGTGTATTATAGAAATAAGAACTTTTGATAATTTTAAAACAGACAAATTCGTAATTTAAGTCATAAGTAACAATTTTTAAGCGTAATTGATCTATTATATGATACTGAGCTATAATACGTAAATAGACAAAAAAGATCAATTTATATTCCAGCATTTAACAAGAAATCAATTTATTTAAAAAAAAGTCTATTATGAGATAGTTTTTAAGTAAAACATGTTTTAATACGCTTTTATTAACTTCGCTTGTAACTAACAAGGTCTTGTAATAAAGTTTACCTAAATATAACTATTTGTCGATTTCTGCAGTTGGAATACTATACTATAACTTATTTTGTAATGTTGATCCATATCCATGTTAAAACTTAAAATAAATCTTTAACTATATTTAACAAAGTATCAAGTCATATCAGTCGTCACTCCGTAGCGAGGTATCGGATATTTAGTTTGCTTTGGGCCGGCGGGGTGGGGGAAGCTAAGTCCAACTATAAATTAGGAAGGGTACAGTTTCATTAATCACCCATACGCCGTTATTATTAATTAATTCCCTTCGGAACTATCGCTGCCGTTACGTATCGACCTACGCTAATGTCAACTCTTTCAATTCTAACTTTATAAGCTTTGACAACATTCATAAATAATTGTTAGACGGTCTCCCGCACTGTAATTATTTGATTAGTACTTCAATAGTTACTGTTATAAAAAACTCATCTATCATTTCACTACTTTGTGTAAAGATGAAATTGACTGTTATTTAGTGATACAACTGTTTGTTTTTCGTGTCTAAGTTGTATAAATCAATTTGAATCGTATTTTAAGGGGATTCTTGAATATAGATCCTTCGAGGAAACTATTGATCTTATTTTATTACATATAATCTTGAGAATATTGTATAACCTATTTATAATGCCACATCCAAATAATTTCTTGTATTTTCTGGATGGAGTATCTATTTGTCATTTCGTATTAGTATTATCTTTACTAAAATGTCCCCATATAATTAAACTTTTAGATTTATTATTGCCATTACGGGAATTAATGTTTCTTTCCGCACTATTCTATTGAATAAATACAGCCCTTCTTTAGAGTGAAAGCAAACGTAACTTATTAAATATGTAATAATTTCAACGCTAAAGTGTATATAATCACTAATTTGAAAAAACTAAATTAGTCTATTCATATAAAACCTGTTAATTTATTTGGTAATAAATTAACGGACATGAAGTGTAGTTACATTACAAAGAAGCTATTAAGGGCCATTAAATTGAGAACCGTACAAGGTTAAGAGCAATATATTTATGTAAATTGTGCGAACGCGCACTTGTTTATTTTAAACATACGAGTTAAGTAGATATAACTTGTGAACACTATAGCCGGCGTGTGTCCATTGTTGATATTGCCGAAAATGTTCAGAGCATACGAAAATGCTTGAAAGGATGTAAATGTGAAAAGCAGAGTTGTTATCTTGACGTAATGGAAGTTATTGAGAGTTGTGGGGCTAGGCAGACTAAACGGAAAATCCAATTCAATGGAAAATATTCTTAGATCCCATCTTGACTCATCAACAAACGTTATTAAAAATATTAACATAACCTTTTTTTGATCGGAACCGCAAAGTAAAACAGTTTATTTTCTGAGCAAAATTACTCTAAACGGCAAACAAAATTGAAATTATAAGGTCTATAACAAATGTCATGCGACTTAGAAATTCTCGTTCAACAATGAAAACACTTTTAATGAGGTTTTGACTTCCGTAATTAGATAGGCGTGAAATTAATATCGTTAAAACAAAGCAACTGAAACTTAATTATTCTATTCTTATAAATGGTTTGTACTAATTCAACAAATTAGTTAGATACCTTAATAATGTTAACGTGGAATAAGTCATTTGGAATAATATTATTTTACAAAATGCTACATCTGCTTAAATGAGTAGCTAAAAAAGGAAAATGCTTAGAAAAATTTTAAGCATTGACTGTTAGAACATTTTTAGCATTTAATATTGATTGATTTTAATATTAGGAATGCGAGCGGCTCATATTAAAATAATTGTTAATTAACCAATAATGATTTCAAAATTGTGTAATAAATAACACGTTTAATCTGGTTAATGTGTTTTTCATTGAAATACTCGTTTTTTTTTCTGTATACTCAATATCATGTAATTAAATTTCTGTCCAGTTCTCGATAAAAGCCTTGTTCTGCCCAATAACAATTTTATTAAATACATTTTAGGCCTATAGAAGATCCTAGACGTTTCTTTAAAGATACACAAATTAGTATTTGTTATCCTCAGGAAACAAGCATCTATCGCATTGTATCTACATTTCTAATGAATCACAAAGACAACCTAACTTAATATTAATTTGATGATTTCATAGGCATCGTATTACGCTACATCTCATAATTGGACTTAGACATTTATGAGGCGATTTTAATCACACAATTGTAATGAGTAAGTTGTGTCCATAAAGTAATAACAAAAGCAGAACTGCAACTAGTTGCATAAACTTATTGTCGCATTCAGAATTGTGCGTTCACGTCGTATCCAGTATTATTCCTTCAAGCGCAAATCCCCCTAATACATGTAATATCGTACATGTATACAACAGTAATGAATATACGATTGATAATTTTTGTATTACTGACATCTTTTCGCTTAAAATTGATGCTTGTAATTAATATAAAGAATGAAAATATCACAAAAGTAGTACTTTAATTCTTACTTGGTGCAGAGTTCCCGAACGTGGTTAATATTTACAATATAACTAAAATTCTTAAAACCTTTATTTAAACATGACATAAATAATGTTTTAGTACAGCTTTGAACAGATTTAATAATTAATACAAAGTAATATCCAAATAAACTTACGCATTAACATTACCGGTTTCGTCCAGTAAGGCAATATAATAGCTAGCCGACTATCCGTCGACTGACCCTACCCTTATAAATAATAGTGGTAAGTCTCCCACCTCCACCCAAGGGTAACGGCTACCCTCCGGATCTCATTTCCAAATTGCATTTCGAAACTAAATCTCGACTTTACATCGGAATATCACCAGATCAAAATAGACCTTACCGTATGCTGCGAAAGCTTAATATATCTCGATGATGTAAGAGCGAAATTTAGTACTTACTTGTGAGGTCATAACCTAAGAAGGGGCTTCTACCCAAGCCTGTACAAGCACTAACTCGTATAATGAGATATGATAATAAACGCTCCAGTTGAATATTGATGTTGGGAAGTTAGAGATGCACTCAGTGTTTACAACTTACACTAATTATGTATTAACATTACACGATGCAACACTTTCAAGACTTGACTAGGGTTTCTTGAGAAAATCAAACTCGTTATTTATTTGTACGTAGATGTTAAGGTCAAATGTGGAAAATTAATTATGACATTTTCCTCGTCACACGATGTATTATTTATATAGGACGTGTCATGATTTTTTTTAAATATATTTAAATTTAATTCTAATAATTTCAATCTCGTTATATAAAGAATTAAAAAGGTTGCACAAAGTCTCTTCGTTCGGTAATTTATGAGTAAAACGTTAATGCAATTTATCACGTCACGTTTCGACATACATATATATCTACACTATGGGAAATCCGCGAAATTGTTTGTATCTTTTATATTTCTCCTTCCCACGTGCACACCACGTGACCTATTTCCGGTGTTATGAGTTCCCTGTAACGGACCTTTAAATTATAAATATAATAGAGTTTTCAACAAATTACTAACAGATATACGTATGTTATATTTTCATCAATATTATTGATAATAGTATTACTGACACATACTATTTACCTCTGGATTTTGATAATCCTGGCGTTGACTAGAGAACACCTTCAGCCTAATAATGAAGTATAGAACATACACATCACAAAAACACGATAATGTTTTAAAGTAATTTATTATATATTGCATGTAATTTGATAAGTAATTCTTGACAATCATATATCATAGAGTAGTTATTTTGAAAAAGTATTAAATAAATGATTGTATATGCCACATCGTATGTTTTTAATAGTACCTACCTTTTATGACACAAATAGTTCGGAATAGGTCAGCCTGCTCTTTGAAATGAATCTTAATAAAACATTATCAGATAAATAGCGCCATTTAACAAGTTCCTTCGACAACAAGCTGATTTAAACAAAACAATTACGCCGCCAACACAAAGACAGGATAATCATTTATCTAAGCCTCTATTATGTAATCACGTTTATTGCTCTACTAAAGAGATATTGCGTGTTCAAAGTTGACACAGTTTTAGCTGATCCTATGATTTTAAATTTGGGACATAAATATTATTTTTACGGTTCCATATTAGCCTTAAACAATTTTAGCCTGTGCCCAAATCCGCTTGAAAGGCGCACGTGAATTTAAGCTTAAATAAACCATTTAATGTCTTTATAAATACGTTTAACAATTAGTAAATTTTTTGTAGTAAGTAGATCAAAACACAAATTGAAGGCGATCTAAAAAGATTTAAAGAAACTATAAGCTTATACCATTATTCTTTAATATTTACTAAGTATGTTTCACATGTACTACTAACGATGTAAAGATTAGAGTTTAATTATAATTTATCTCATGTCACCGAAGCGATGACATCATCAAATAAGTCCGCGAAATTGCCTCCATTCTTCAAGACAGGGGTGAATCATTCTGTGATATTATTCCTGCGCAATTATCATCCGCCGCGCCTTAGCATTATACCAATTAATTGTTACGTGCTCTATTCATAGTATGGCTAAAGTTAACAGATAAAACACCATTGACAATTCAAGGTCTTGCTTGTAATGCTTACATGCAAATCAGGTCTATATTGTCATTATGTTCCTATATATGTTTGTTTAACTGGAAGCAACGGTACAATATTTATTGATTCATGATCTAGCATAGGTAAGTATACATTTGAATCTGTGCTCTTAAATAAAATGGTCTCAATTCCATGAATCTTGTGGACTTAAATATTCTAATGTTATTCCTATATTGGAGTAAATCCATATAAATAACTTTATATAAGACTGGACCAGCTCTAATGATCAAGATAAAATATCGTATTAAAATAAATTTAATTATGTATGTACCTGCGCATCACGACGCCATGTGTAAATCGAAGAGGTATTAGTGGACACTTCTTTTCAGTAATCTTAGAGGACATGACTCCTCAGCAGAGTACCTGTGAAAGACGTAGTAACGCTCAAAACATTCAGTGAGCATTCACGCGTACCTGTTTTATTGAAAACACGAGAAGCATTAGAGTATAATTATTGATAATTCTTCAAATTTACAATACAAATAAAAATTCCTAAAATAAATAGGTAATGGGAATTGTATTTTCATTATAACAAGTAATCTGTTTGTCAAAAAACGTTTTATTTGAAAATTTCGTGTATACTACAATCAAAACAATAGTGCTAGTCGGTGTGCAATTAATACTTTTATGGCGGCGCCTAAATGTGGCACTGACAACATCTCATTTAGCCTATATTGTAGGTTTACATAAGTATTTGTTGCTTTATAAATCGTGCCTATTGTTGAGCAAACATTATCCAAGGACATTGATACTTGTTTAACAATTATTCTGTGTCTACATTGATCAGACTAATTGTACACACATTACGGTGAAGAGAAATTTGTCTAGTCACGAACACCGGGAAGTGTTTCGGTTACAAATTACAAATAAAATGCAAAAAAGAATAATTAGTTGACAGAACTACATTGGTGTATCCAATTTATGACCAGTAAAGAAAAATAAAAATTTAACCAATTTGTTTGAAAAAACAGTGTTTTTAAACAATCGAAGCTGAAATATTCTTTTCAAACCACTCAGAAATACAATCAATATAGATCTTTTGGAAACTGTTAAAGTTTGTAATAATAATTACTGTGTGTATATTAAACTATATTTCTTGCTAAGTATAGTGTCTCATCCTATGGATAATCGCATTAAGCACGCTATTTGGGGACACTGTAATTTACGATTTCATTATTACATTGAGAATAATGCTCACCATAATTTACTCATACGACCTGATGACGATGTTCATATTTTCATATGTTACAACTATTTACATGTCCTTATTTTTCGACAGGTTCATAAATTGGGTCGTATATTATAGACGAAAAGACTATTAACTTATTTTCTACAAACTTTACTGATAAAATTGAAGATAAAATTGGAGCTAAAATGAACGTACAACTTTTGGGTTAAAAAAATATTTTCCGTACTGAATTGTTTTAAACACTCATTAACCTAGATGAATAAAAGGTATCATTATTTAATAATTTCTTTCATTTAAGTTTGACATTTATGCAGGTTGAAAGATTATTCAAAGGCGGTTGTTATTATATCGCTGTGAAGTATGAGTCGAGGCACTTTGACGCCCGCCTTATTCTAAAATGCTATATTACTAGAGCTGAATATCCTTTTCTTTTTTTTACTTATTGTATATTAATTACGCATGTTGTTTTTTTTGTAACTATTGTCAAGAATGATCAGAAAGATAATTTAATAAAATTATTAAGAATAAGGCGGCTTTGATTAATGTTTTATTCGATCGATATGAAATAAATACCAATAAGCTGCATTCCAAATTAAAGGGTAAATATTAGACGAAAAACATAGCTGCAAAAAGAGGAGTCTTAAGAGAGAGTGTTTACAGCTCTATGTAAATATAAAATTTCTTTTTTTTCGTCACGTAACCGAGTAGCGAAGTTCCCCCGACGTATCCGATCGTCTACTCACTACCAGTTTTGTTTCGTGACCTTCGTTTCTTTCTTTTGAACTGTGCACAAACATTTTTTTACTGTTCCTACAGACCATTTCGAGATAAATTCATTTAAGAAAAATGATTCCTAAGCAACGGGATATGATTGTGTTTATTAAGTTAATTTTTTCTTTTTGATTGGCACTAATAATGCCCACAGCTTCACTCGCCTTGATTTTATGTATATACTATGATGATGTTAATAAAGTAAATGTACCTTACACCATAATTAAGCTACCCGTAAGAATCCTGTTAAAACGATTCCATCTCTTTCGGAGATTAGCCCAAATAATCTGACAAGAATTTTATAAAGTCTGTTTCTGATATCAGTGTCATTTATACTTTCATATAAATATATTTAGAAAAGCTGGTTTTTAATATTACTAAACAGACTTTAATTT
>JAOSYY010000012.1:12583838-12599990 GCA_025727935.1 Hebomoia glaucippe | reverse complement strand
TATCAGTGTCATTTATACTTTCATATAAATATATTTAGAAAAGCTGGTTTTTAATATTACTAAACAGACTTTAATTTAATTATTAGTATAGGATTATTAGGACAATAATCATTAATATTTTAATTATGTGCCTATTGATTTTTTCTTAATGTCTAGAAATGATAATACATACGAGTATAGTTTATAACCGGTACGACGTAATTAGTACAAGATGCAAAAGAAAAAAAACAACGAACGAAATAAGGTTTTATATTTCATTCGTTTATTAATAAAAACTATTAATTGAATGAACTACACTACAATGTAACCTAATGTCATTTAATTATCCAACAGCTGTTAATTGCGTGTTAATTTTATATTCAATTAAGAAATAGTTAAATGTTTTTGCAATGAAAACTCATAGATATGGATTAATTAAATTATATTATTATTTAATTAAATTTCTTTTTCTTTAACGTTTCTCTTTCAGTGCGGTTTTTAGTCAAACTTATTTGTGGTCAGCGAATAATGACAGATTGTTCTGGTCTTTAATTGAGATGTAGCATAAATGATAAATTATGTTTATTATTTTCCATAAATTTCTTGGTATACACAAATAAGTTTCATGTATAGGTAAATTCTTATAATTAGATGCAGGATCAATTTTTCCTCTAGGCGTGGCAAAATACACTACACTAAGAAGATAAGCGAAAAAATACGCAAAGAATCACGTGTCCAATTTTAACGTCAACTAGGACTTAATCATTCCATTTTTGAAAAATCAATTTTCCTAGCTAGGTGTCAAATCCGCTGATAATGAAACAACAACACATCCTATATTATTACATAATTCGATGGTATCCAAATTAGTAATAATTTCTGGAAAGTAACGAGGTACACCTGAACTGAAAAACAACTTTAATTTCTCTACTAAAACAATTTCTATATATTATCGACCTCATATAAAATCCTAAAATAACTTTTTAAAATACTCATTTGGCTATTTGACGATTAGTTGCAAAAATCTAAAATTCCGTTACAGGAGAGTTATAGCTCTTATAAATGCCATTTTTGAACAACAGTCGAATAAGTGTTTATCATAGTCTCTGAAAACATCCGTTAGATATCCATAAAATTATATAGAGCTTTAATAAAATATCTATTATAGTTTTAGCGTCGACCAAGTCATTAATAATAGAACAACCTATCTAGCTCTAGTATCGTTAATGACTTCGAGTAGTGGCAGTAGCAGGTCAGGGGTCGGACGAAGAACAGATTGAGTGCAAAAGAAATCACAAACAAGAATATAAAAGAAAGCCAAATAATTTCGTTTAAAGTACAAATTTTCACGTAAACGTGTTATGTTCAAAGATACAAGCAAGCTAGCAACAACATTATATATTTCCTATGTTCAAACTAATAAAAAAAAATAAAAATGAACTAACCCCATGGTACTGAATTAGAGTATTATTATGACAACTCCATATACATGCAGAGTTTTATTTCAATACAACATCTAGAAGTCATAATAGACTATTAAAATTACATTTTTTACTAATTTAAGTATTACAAGTACTAACATTACTTATTATAAATTACTGTCTGACTGAGCTGGCACGATTTATAAATAAATTCTTGTTTAAATAAAAAATTAAACATTACCGAACACAATTTTAACCGATAGGTAATTTGTATAGTATTTACGTTTCCTAATCCAATACAACAAAGACATATTTTTCTCTTATTTTTATGAAACTCTATTGAATAATATAAAGTAATTACACTTTATAATAGTTGATTTTATTATTAATATCCAGCAACGTCATAAAGCAGTCGTTAACAATGAGATCCACCTCTCCTTTAATTCCAAAGACTCAAACGAGTATCGAGCGTCTCTCACGTTACAATTTGCACTAAATTTATCATACAATAACGTTTGTACCTGAAATTATTATTCAAATCGAACTGCATTAATCAATGCGTCGATAAAAGAAAATGCGAACGACGGTGCTCCTGCGCATAATAGTGTTGGGCTGAGTGATTATTATTTAACGATATTTTATTATATAATGAAACTATTTAACTAAGTGTGAACTATTGTAGGTAAACGTAATTTAACTATTTAAGAATAAACACTTTTTAAAAATAGATGCCAATTAGTAATTATTAGTAATTTTGTTAAATAAATTTGTACAATTTCACATAAAAGAAGTATTGTTACATAATATATTTGCACTTTTTTTTAAATGTACTTAATACCCACAAAAAGAAACATATTCTAAATTTAAATCTAAATGTTCTATAATATTATACAATTATTGTATTATATTACTCATAATTGATTATTTCGAAGGAATAAATGTCACTGATATACTTTAATGTTTCAAGAACAACCATAAAACATTAATTGACTTTTACACAATAATAATGTAAATATAATAGTTGATTTAAACTCATTTATAAAAAAAATGAAGTGAGGTACAAATCAATCGATAATAATAAGTACAACACTAAAGATTCACAGGTCCTTTCGTGTCTCGCGATGCGTGTGTGCGTGAGACCGCGAGATAATGAAGTATCTGCACTAATATATTATAAAGTTCATTATAAACAATTATTTATTGTTAGCGCATGTTTATTAATAAGGTAGGGCTACTGCTTGTGTTGGCGGCATGTAGGGCTGTCGATAGTTAATTTATAGCTCCTTAGATTCTACGTAACCTTGTTGTAATGGTTATGTAAAGTAGTGACATTTTCTTTGATAATTAATAATCACAGTTTAATTGCTATGTAAATAACCTTGTGCTTATAAAATTGATTCTGAATGTTGATGAAAGTATTTTAAGTATTGACGCAAATGCAAAATTATAAAGGCTCACTAACCCATTTCTTATATGACAATGTAGTTTTATTAAAATTAAGCTTAATTA
Organism: Hebomoia glaucippe; assembly: GCA_025727935.1. Classification (NCBI taxonomy): domain Eukaryota; kingdom Metazoa; phylum Arthropoda; class Insecta; order Lepidoptera; family Pieridae; genus Hebomoia; species Hebomoia glaucippe. The sequence continues at coordinate 12,597,081 of JAOSYY010000012.1, read as the reverse complement.
CATTTACTTTTTTAATCTCCTAGTAATAGTAAAGTCTAATAGGGCAAACAACGCAGGAGCGACTTAAAAAATGTATTTTTTTTTCTTGAAATAGTTTAACTATAGATTAAATTACCGTAGTGGCTTATTATCATTATTTTTCAACATTGAAATCATACTTTAGTTGAAAATACTTTATTATAGAATGATTCGTATTTTAATTTTTATTACCTATTGTGTAGGATAGAACCATGCATACCACTATATGTGTTAAAGAAAATAAAAATAATTAAATAATTATAATTTAATTATTAATAATTTTCTTTTATGAAATACTTCAATCTTAAAAAAAGTGTAACATCACATACAATAGTTTATCAGCAAGATCTTTTATTAGCTCAGTAAATAGATTTTTTTATTATAAAAACGTATGATAAATACTAATAATTAAATCATTCAATTGTACAGCCCTGGATAGAATGTGTTTTAACTGTCCATGCAGAATAATATGAAAGTGGTTTGAAGAGAATAGAGGTTGTCTTAGATTTTGCTCGCAGATATTACTTTGATACTTATTATCCTAAAGTGAAATTACACTTCTATATCTTATGATAGTAATAGTATGAACATAATAAAATTCTATATGGATTTTAAGTTCATGATATCTAAAAACATTTGACAAAATTACGAGAAACTATTCTTGAAACACCAATTTGTAAAAATAAGAGCTTAATGAATTTTGATACTTTGTCATACATACATATATACAAATTTTCACTAACTTAATGGTATGCTTTAAACTTGATTTAATTGCCATGTTATTTTTTTATTTACACGTATAATTTCATAATTATTATTAGCTCCAAACGTGGTTGAGATTAGACAATTTAATTTTTTTGTCCCTTTTATAACTGATCATTGTAACTAAAACAGCAAGGGTAAACTCTTCAATCGTCACTAAACCCTAGCTTTTTTACCCTTTTTAGTTAGGTCACTATTCCAACAGATCTATACATTCTACGCGCAAGTACTCGTACTTACTTGTATTTCGTATTTTTGATACTGGACTTGGCGTCTCTATGTATTCTTCAGACATCAAAATGTCGAAAATTCACACAAAAACGATGCAAAATATAGTTTATCCACGTAAAGACGTGGTTTAAGTTATGAATTGCCTGAGAATTGTTTTCAAAGAATGGTGTTTTAAATAATCACATTAAACTGGTGCGTGCTGAGACATAGCGAAGTCCTCTATAAAATAATAATCATATATTATGCAGGAATTAAACGTGACTGGTAGAAATGCTTTATTCTATTCACAATTACAATTCGCCTTGACATACACCGACCTAACTTGACATGATCGTAAAATCGTTTTAATTATTCAAACGATTTATAACAAATTAACAATGATATTTTATACACATTACTAGGAATTTGTATAGTCTTAATGCTATTATACAGTCAGTATAGGAGCTATATTTCAGTCGTAATTGAAATCATTCGAATAATACTGCACTTAAGTAAGTTTTTTGTTTAACTGAATTTCACTATAGACCCATACAATGTCAGAAAGGAGAAAACTTATAAAATTTAACCAAAGCTTCATTTAACGATTTATCTATACAAAGTAGATTCTATAGTAATAAGTGTTTGTTTCTACTACCAAAAAAATGTTTTTGCTAGATTTTTTACGTAAATATATAGGGTACGTAAAATATTACAATTAAGCAGTGTTTATTTGTCTGTCTCCTTATTTCGCCTAATCTTGGAAACGGGTGGAACGACTTTCACAAGACACTGATAAATAATTAAATTTGTAAGAGGTAGAAAATCTGTTACATAATTCAGAAAAATTAATTAAACAAAACATAACGACGTAGACAATAATGTTTCATACAATTTATCCTTTGAGACATTTATATAATCAAACTGTTTAACAAAAATTTTCGGAGTAAACAATACCCATTATTATTCTAAATGTCACGAAACAATGACCAACGTGAGCAAGAAACAAACTTAAAAAAAGTTTATTTAACGTTATTGTCTGTCTCTAGATGAAAGAAAATATATTACGTAATGCTAAATTGTTTGCATTTTCTTTATCATTCAAGGGGTTGGTTAAGTGTACCAAAAGTTGAACCACATGGTTCGGCTATTGTTCTATATTTTATTCAGATATTTTACAAAGAGAATTCGTTGTTATTAAGACTTGACTGTTTAATTTAGTCAGTAGATATCTTAATGTGAAATCTACGAAAATACTAAAAATATGTTGTATAAAACATATGTTAATTTAAGTGGTTCAAGGTAATTATCTTCAAATAAAGATTAGTGAATAGAAAGACCTATGTGCCTGAAAAGTAAAATAATTATTAAACTAGGCAAATATCTCTGCACTAAATTCCACTGTGACAGATTTCGATTATGTTCCCAAAAAAATAACGTTATTTTTCTTTTATGGATTCTTACAGTAACGAGAGTATATCAATATCTACTCTATGAGACCCAGGAATTACCGTAATGGGCACGAAAAAACTTTTCTTTTTTTTGATGGAGTCTTATAGTTTCGAGAGCTTAGAACCGTAATATAAACCTTATGTTAAAATTAAATGATTTTGTGAAATTCAAAATAATACGAAATCAGAAACAATTAACAATGTTTATAATGTCGATGCCCCGAAGTGGGCCTATATCGGACGTTTAACCGTGCACAGTGCGTTCAGAACCGTTCGATAAAAAAATAAGTTCAAAAAAAGTACGCGCCACCCCTAGGCTCGACGGGAAAAAAGCAGATAAAAATGGGTCCCGCTCGTAATTTAAATGTCGATCCAGTTGTGTGTTACCTGTGGTCTGCATTCATCATTGAAATAACGTATTTTTCTATTAGGACTCTTTAGTTGTATATCCGAATTTGCTTCTTTATAGGCCAGTGGCATCTGATTAAATGCTTTTTAGTTGACATGATTTTAAACGAACTTTAATAAAATACGTAAAACACTTCGGCTTACCAAAAATAACTTTTAGTACCGGCGTTTTAATTTGTCTTCAAATATGATGAACCAAAAATTACTTTATATTAGATTCGTTGAGGGTATTTCATAAAAGTATTACAACCATATTACTAAACATTTGAGAGCGTTAGAAAACTAACTTCCTGATTAAACATGCTAGGTGACTTCAATGATGTTGTCACTCAAAAAAGGTTGCCTACCCATGAAGAGGACACAACATAATTTATACAGTAGGTACTCAAACACTACTCATGCTGAGCACGCCGCGATAAAATGATTCCGCTGGATTGTGTTAAAAGATTATAGTCTACATTGTACGAATCTCATCAATCGTAACATATGGATTCGATTATCAAATAACTGAACTAATATTATTACGTATTGATAACAGCAACTAGCAAAGCCTTTTTGTATTTGAATTAACTATCACTAAAGAAAGTAATTAAGTATTCTAACACCTTTTCGATTTGACTGCAGTGAGGCTGAATGAGGCATCAAAATTACCTGAAGGATATTAAGTAGTGATGTACTGACCTATTTTTACTTAAAGCTTTGGAAAACTTAAATATGTAGCGCATGCAATCAACACTTCAAAGTTTTTCCAATTATGAATGGTGGTTTACGGCCCGAATGAAATTTACACAAAACCTTGTTTACAGGAATACGTTATAGAAATATGTTGTGATCGCCAGAGTCAATATAATGGTGGTTTTTCATTTCATACGCCAATTCTGTTATTCATATGCTATTATAAATTATACTCGTATCGATAAAATCACACGAATTGTCTTTTAACAATACTATCTGACGAAATCGTAACGTATGCTTTAGTTTTCTTATATATATGCAATTTTGGAAAAGGTACATTAAAATCTCAATAATACAACGCCATCTACGTAGCATTCTTTGAAACACATGTTGCGAAGCTAAGAATATTTAAAGTACATTTCCCAGGCAAAATTAACTATTTACTGTTGAATAATAAAAACATTACACTTAATTTAAATAATCTAAACAACTTTATTGTACTTTCAAGCAAACATTACCGATTTAATTCGATTGAATTTGCGAAGGAGTTTAAAATTCGCACTAGAATTTTGTCTAGGAAAAGTTCTTGTAAAGTATATGGAAAGCGAAGTAGATTTTTCTATTTCACGAGCATTTTTATTGGTGCTAAGTACTTTTAAAACTCAGTTATCTTCCATAAACAGTCGCAAGTACATCAATTTGCACAGAGTGACCCAGTAAGACGTAATAATATAGATAAGTGGATCAAATAGCAGCACCTATCCAGGCATTAGAGCAGGATCTCTAAACATAGTCACAATGGCTTGTCATCATTCAATTGTGCCAGTGGAAATGGCCCGTTTATCTACAATAGGACGTTATCATTTCAATGCATTTCTTTAAGTTTCATACATTATGTATAGGGAGATCAGGGTGTCTATGTACGTATACATAATTATTTTTTTTAAACGATAGATGTACTTCTCCATCTAAGAATACTGTACGATGACATATTTATTAGTCACGGACACAAAAATTATAATAATATTGTTTGAAACTAGAATGAAACTCGATATGTACTATCACAAAAGGATTGACAATGTAAAAGCATTAGAAAATCAATTCTGATTTTTTCTAGTATAGACAGTTTTAAGGGAAATATTATTGGTCACATACAATTTTATCATTTGATTATATTCGCCAATCATAAATTTGGAAACTTTTAAAATGATTTTACACACACTTATTTAAGCAATTATAGATTAAAATTAACTTTTGAAATATTTTTAAAGAAAACGTCTAAAACGCTTCAACACAAAAGCTCAAAAGATTTCTTAGTCCATTATAAGGTTATTTCATTGATTTTTGGGCCAGCTAGGTACCAAAATCTGCTCAGCACAGGATACGTAGGAAATCGCTACATACTGTATGGCAGTTGCATCCATCAAGATGGTAACAAATGGAAGGTCGAGACAAAATTGACTACGCTTATACAACTGAGACATCGTTTTATCTAACTGGCTATTTGATTTAATCCTGTTCAATATTAATCATAGGTAGTATATAAAAATATTTTTTCTTGAATACATATATTTTTGATTCCAATACCACAGGTAATAACGTTTTCAAAAGATCACAGCTCTAAAATGGTTCAATATCATCGCTACTTAGAATAATTTGATATTAGATGAAGAATGTTGGTCACAGAAAATTTTTAAGAACTTCCGACAAGCAGTTTCACTATGATCGAGGCATTTGCTTTCGTACTCCCGAAAACGCTTATATAAGCAGGCATTTATCATTTCCAGTCATTCGGCTTGAACAAAGCTACATGGAAAATAAATTTTCCTTTGATTTTCACGTGCCCAAATAAAATGGCGTATTGGTAATAATTAATAATTCATAAATACTCATACATAGACGTAACATAACAGCGTTTTTATCTCGCCCTATCATTCGGCCGTTTCCAAATAAGCTCATTTATAACGCACGGGGGCTGAACAAAAACAAAAAATTTGAATAAGGAGAGCATTATTTATCGCCGCCCCAATGAAGGCCGTTAATGTGATTTTTTAATAATAAAAAATACACGAGCACCAGCGAAACGAGGATCATGTATCATCGCCATTTTGACCAGTCATTGTCCTGAAAAAATATTTTTATTTATCAACCAACGCGGTATAATGAATGTTAACTTCATATTAATAGCTTTAAATGTTTGACGAATCTGTTATACTTTAAATACTATAAATAAATATGAACTCAATAATTTTTAGCTAATTTGACTCCTTTATACATATTTACAATAATTTTGCCACGTCATCGACTAGACGCAATCGACTCGCCTTGATCTAAAACATTTAAATTTTGTTTATAATAAGCTTACGTTAAAACGGAACAACGGTCGCCGATAAAACCCTTTCGCTTGCCTAATTAAAAAAATTAAAAAAAAAACACTCCCTCAGAACGCGCGTTGTCACGTTCCATATTCCCGCGTTAATTACACGTCATTCTTTTTTTCAAAAAGCGCGCCAATGACGCGCGCAATTAAAGCCATGTACAGACAACGGGAAGACGCGACATAAAGCCGGCATACACAATGCGTCCTCGGCAAAATTCGCCGCAGGCTCTGTGAAATTAACAAGGCGATTTACACTTGACACTAGGCGTCCGTATTTCACTACTTTCCTACACTGCATTCTGGCTTAGCGTGTACACTGCGTCTTCATTTTTATTTTCTGTATGTAAATGCAAGTTACAAGCGATTTACTCGCTTAACCGGTAGTATTAAGCGTTCTGTTGACATTTTCTACTCTGTGACACTGCACTGAAGTCTCACAAAAACAAGTTGAATGCTTATTTTACTCTGCTGAAAGTTTCCTACAAGTACGTATAATACATAGTGTGCCATACGTTGTGGTAGAACTAGAGACAGACGTAATTGTGAGAAATAAAGAGTTATGTGTCATTATTTTCGAGACGTTGCTTTGGCGGAGGGTTATTGTTGATAATTTTTTATTATTACTCGGGAAACAACGGGTTCATTATTTTTTCAAGTGCTTTCTTGTGAACAATGTGTTACTTAGACTATGCGTAGCCTGCGGCGGCACTCTTTATACAAAGACGGTTGTCTTTAGTTCTTCATAACTAATTCTGAATGCTGTCTGTTGGAACAATACACGTTTAGAAACGAAATTGTGTCAAGACCTTTTTTTAATCAACGTGTTTACAAAATACATAGATTTTGTCTTTACTAAATTGCTTTTTAATTTAATAAGACCAGTAGTACCTACTTAGCTACTAATCCTGGTTTTTGAGGACACATTATGAGTCAGCCTCAAGATCAGCAGTCAATATTTCATGAAAATAAATATAACACAGAGCGTAAAATATTGCGACGATGACTTTTGACAGGTGATTTTTGTAAACGCAACTCGGTATTTAATTGTCACTCTGCATCATGTGGTGACAAATAGCTAATACGTACTCTTAAATGGGTTATGATAAAATGATGGAGTAAATAACGAACATTAATTTTAATAGCTATACAGAGTCGCTCTACTTTAATAGATAAATCCTATTGTGAAAACATAAACTGTACACAACTTACACAATTATGCAAATTTAATGTTGCCCCTAATTGCCAAATTATTTAAAGAGGTTTTTGTTAATATCACCCTTACACCCCTTGAGAGGGCGAAGATTTTATTTTCTTTAAATTGCATGTAAATTATGCTACAAGATTCGATGGGGGCTCCTAATGGAAAACGTAATAAAAACTCTAATCAGGAATTTTACGCTTTTATTTTCAACTTCGCTGTATTGTATTTTTATATAGCATTCAATTTATCTTAAAATGTTCGCAAATTTAAACGCAACGTGGTATCCATTGCATTTAGTTTTAACAGAATGTAAAGATATGTAAGGGTACAGAGCACAATCTTTTAATTTTTAACTGTACTTTCCTTTGACGTGCTTTTAAAATGTAGGGTATTTATTATATGTGTATTCAGGATTTTCCTAGGTTGCAATCATTTTTGATTTGATTGATATTTTGAAATTATATAGTGTGGTTTCATCCAACTAAAAGAATTATTAGTAGCTGTTGTTAACATATTAACCCCGTTGTAGGCATTTAGGTAACGATATCTTTAAAACTATGAATTACATAAAACAGGGGGCTAAGGCTAGGAGTACACCCGCCTCCCTTGATCATTTATAATGCCAAAATGTTTTAATTAAGACGCTGTAAAATGTAATTTACATGCAAATTCGGTTTATGTTAATGTGCCGCGTATATCTGTTTGGGTGCGTGCTTGCTATCTAATTTTGCGACAGTGTACGCCGTCATTATCTTGCCTCTAATGAGAAATCTGGCAACGGCTTGATGTTTGCATAATTAAACTTGCGGTTGGGTTTTGATTGTTGCCATGATAAAATACTCGAGCGACATCTGTTACATTAATTTATACAAAATGCCCGCGAAAATGCGTTTATGGTTTTGAAATGCACTTCTTTTTAAAAAGAAGTCGTTCTCTAAATCTGGACAGACTCTACCTACTTTGAACATTGGTGATAGACAAAGTTTCGTCTAATTTTTTATAGATAATATATTCAAGATAATCATAAAAATAAGAAAGCAAAGTTAAATACTAAAATTTAGTAAATGTATGATTTTGATACCCTTTTTATGTAATTAACCCCTTCTCAGCTTTAACTCATGAAAACAACATTTTAAAAAGAAACCATTAATGTAAAATCTAAACTTGAGTGTCGTCAAAAACTAAATTAATTAAAACGAAATCCGTTCTGTCAAGACATTCATTAGAGGCTCAAATCAACTAATTTATTCCGATAAAAGAAACAGCTCTTAGAGTACATGTTTTTTCCGTTCCAACCCTTCGCCGAGATTCAATTCGGCTAAATAAACTGAATTATATGCTACTTAAATGAGTGTCAAGTCGCCCAACCCCCTCAAGGGTCGGTTTTCACCTTCTCCTCCACCCCCTTTCTTATCCTTTAGCCGCGTTAAAACGAAAACGACAATTTTTTAACAATCGATCACTTTCGTTCCAGACCGCTTGATTTCAAGATCAAGTTTATAAAATTCGGATAAATATTGAAAACCAAAGTATCACTAAATTTGTATTTGCAAGAGTAAATATTTAACATGTTTGGAGTTAATAAATTTTCAAAACAATAACCAAAAACTTTTAAAAGGTATAAAAAAGAAAAGTCCAAGTTGTTCGTTTTTCCATCGTGGTGCAAAGACAAAAGTAGAGCCGCCCTCTGAAACGAATAGGCCAGGCGGCGAGCTTTTCTCACTCTCTTAAACGCTCTTGCTTACTGTACTGCGATCACTTATATTTGATACTTTTTCATTCCTATTTAATTTGAAAGTATGAAATGTTGAAACACATTCTTCATTTTTTCATATTTTCATAATGCTGTACAGTTATTTATATATAAGAATAGTTTTGTGGTTGGTTTTAGATATTATTAAAATTTTATAAATTTATTATAAAATAATGATAAAATATTTTTATGCAATTATAAACATAAAATATCACGTAATAAATACAGATTATATGCACATCTCTGTGGCTAAGAACATAAATATTAGAGGTCTCAAAAGTTTAAATGTCTTAGATATAAAGAAAAAGGTCGGTACTAAAATGACTTTAAATTAAAATAATTACTGAATTATAACGTGTTTAAAGAAAATATGTGATAACACACATAATAATATAATTTGTAATATCGTTTGTAAAGTCTCAAAAATCGAACATCCAAGTAAATCCGACAAGTGTTACTGGAGTGGCGCCGAGCCGTGGCGTGTCGCCATTGTTGTAGTTACGCCATATATTGCTAATATAATAATGGTTATGTGTATGTAGCTTTATTATTGTATACTTAATTCCATTCATCACCTTCAAAGTTAGAACTGAATAATATATCATGTGAGATTCCCCTTGTTGAACTGAAAAATATAAAGAATTTCCATGTTAGTCACATTTTACTCTTAGGAATATTAAGTTATAATTCTAATATTATTTAATAATTAATAAAAAAATATCACTGAATACTTAAAAAGAAGAACTCTTTGGTAGAAAGTTTTCGAGTAATATGATTACCATTCATTTTTAGAACAAAGAGATCCTTTGAAATTAAAATAGTGAAAAAAAAATTTGCGAAATTAAAATCAATATTCAAATAGGCCAATGATTTAAAATTACAACGCAAAAAATCTCCGAACTCCATTAGAAACAAAAATAAATTGAATTAAAACTCGATCGACATTCACGATTCGGAGGCCTAACTCAATTAGATAGGGAGGGCTGATGGAAAAATAAAATAAATACCAAAAAAATTAAACAAAAAAGAGTTCAGATATAATTTGAAATATCTCCGTAAATGCAAAGTGCGAGTGGTGTTATTTTATTCAAATGAGGGTGAACTTTTTTCAACCCTTTCTCTCGACGCGCCATCAAAGTGGCCTGATATTCAATTAAAAAAAGAAGAGCGAGTCCGCGACTGAAAATTAATCAGAAAAAATGCTTTTAACTAGATCTACATTTTAATGAAATTTATTATTGACGATTATTATTATAAGCGAGCAAGCGCTTCGTCGTGATTGTGTTAGTAATGCCTTTTTATTTTACTCTTTCCATTTATCTTATTTTTCATATTTCATTATGTAACAGGTAAGAAATAACATGATAAATTACAAGTATCTAATAAAACAATCATGGCGTGATCTCGCTGGGAAAGCGCTTTTTCTAAATATCTGTTATTTTTAAGAATTAGCCTGTTTGGAGTAAAATTTTAATTTGATTTTGAAATGACTGTTTATTAATAACTAAGCTATAAAGTACAGTATACGTTTTTGGACAAATTATATGAATGTTCTGATGTTAAAAATACACATAAATTATTTAAATTAACAAAATTATTAATTACTCAATTAATTAATGTTGTCACGTGAATATTTTTTCAAATATGCCTTTAACAGTTTTTAACACATTTAACCCTGCATTCGCGAACCCTCCACAACTACACAATATCGAAAACGTAATCAGTTCATCCAAACAAACTAACAAACATTTTGACAATCAAAATGACAAGCTGCATTAATATAATCCAAATTTAACTTCACACAATTAAACCATAAAGCGACATTTGAAAGTGCTAACTGATGTATTTCCACAATAACATGTCAAATGGCAAACATAATTCTAAGCGTCATAATCACAAAGAATAATTTTAATATGCATATGAGCTGATGGAAGTGCTTTTACGGATACACAGATACGAATTAATTGTTGATCTACATAGCTGCGGGTGGAGGTCACACCGTAGTGTAATAATTAAATAGAATAAAAATCCGTGATAAATTACGACATACATCTTGCCAATTTTTGTTAGATACGTAAAAAATAATATTGGTTTCATGATATGATTCGAGAATACAGTCAACTATTGCCTCCTGTATTAAATTTCGTGTGCGAACTTTGTCTGATTATGTCGAAATCTTGCCAAATTATTTTCCGGTGTCTATTCAACGTCATTTAGATATATAAATGACATAAAACAAAGCCAAGAACAATTCAATGATATTAATCGTCAAAAAACTTATCAATGCGTTGTTATTTATTCTCAACACTAAATTAATTAAATTTTGTAGTGAGAAGGTAATAGAGATTAGGTATAGTATATTTTTCATTAGTAAATGGCGCCCGATCGAGGCTGGCGGCAATCGCTATTTTTAAAGTAGATTCGGAAGATGAAAGCCAACAAAAACGTTATGTTACGTTGTAAATTATATCAAAATAATTCGAGGGCTCGTTATTATTCACTGACGCCGCGAAATGAGTCCGTTTTTATTCAAACCCCAGAATGATATAATTAAAATTTGAATACAAGATTAAGTCTGAAAAATCCAATATCGAATTCAGCTTTGTTACACAAAGGATTGACGCCATTTTGTGTTCATAATTAAAATTTTAATAAACTTATTTGCACAGTAATTAGTGTTTAAAACTATGTATTATGATAATAAAATAGAACTAGTTGTAAATATAAAGCGAGGTTTCAAATTAATCTTTATTATTTAGGAATTCTAGAAATTTTTATCGTGAAACGTGAACATATATATATACATATAATTATTATAGTTACAGAATATGGCGTATATTTAACGGAAATAGTTTAAATGAGAGGTTCCAGAAACATTGTTCCTTCATGGTTAACAACGGGCAGTATAGAAAGGGACCAGTGTATGTTAGTAGACGTGACTATTATTTTCTAACAGGATTTGTTTTGCAATATAATTACATTTAGTGCAATATTATTGTATGCTAATTCATCACAGACATTTTTCCGTCACAGAATCCTATTAACTCGTAACAATGTTTTAAAATTGATTAGATAACTTTTTACCTTCAGTGGTACTGTTTTTATAAATATATCATGGCTTTTTAGGTTTTCGGGCCAAAAACTCTTATACTACTCATTTAAAAATCTTTCTTAAAGAGCTTGTAACTTATCAAAAATGTTGTGTATAATGAATAAAGCACTGAAACTTATTTTATCTGCTAAGACTTATTCTGGTGTCCAATGTCGAATATAAATAACTTTCCTTTAAATGAATATTAAGAATCATAATTTTTCTACGATCTTAGGAAAGAAACTTCCTATTGCTATTAAACATTGTGGGATTTAAACATGTTAGGCATATTGCAATTTTGTTTCGAATGATTTCGAAGATTTCAATGAGTAAGAGTATGTTTCGTTTGAATGATATATATACTAGAAATCTACGCCTAGGGAGGCTAGACCGAAAATTATTGGGAGTTAGGGTTGGGGTCAGCCGTCACCGAGCTGATATGTGACCGGAGTCTTGTTCAACAAACGATGACGATGATTTAAGCTCAGCCGTTTTAAGTGTATTACCGAGGTAGAAATCCGGCTTTCTGAGCTGAGGCATGGATTTGAGAGGGCCGGCCATTACGGGCTACACCGATTTATGTTCACGTCTACGAAGTCTGAGTCAATGTTGCATTTTGTGTACCATAAATATTTACGTAAGATGTCACAAAATTATAAGTTATACTAGAACCATGTTCCCGTTATAATTCCATTTGTTCTCAGATAGTTTTTATAACTTAATATGTTTTAATGCTAATTAAGAGACTGATTTTGCGATTCCATAGAGAGGCTACAATCAAATACCATTATACACGAATATAGAAAAATTAAAACAAATTCAACAAGGGATATAAAGAACATTTTACACGTTATCAACTTTTAAACACCTTTAACTTAATTTAAGTACGAATTAAATCTTGATAAATAATTTTGAAATACTTCTTGTCGTTAAATTGGCAGCTTTCAGTAGACCTGGCCTACATACTGGATACAAATTTTTAAATTGACGTATTTATGACTTGGAAATTTTAAAGAAATTTACATTAACGGTACAAAAGAAATACCAATCGCAACACTCCACAAATAAGTTTCTTATAGTGTTGATATTTCATTTTCACTACATAGTAATCGGTAAGCATACGATACAGTAAATCTAAACTAAAATTGAGAACACATTGTTCGGAGATAAGCCCTTGGTTTCAAGCCAAAAGATATTATGTAAAGATCTCAGGTCCAGCGTTAACCATAGCCTATAGACTTATGTAGTATATGAAATAGATTGGCCACTTCATAATGAAGTCTATATACATATAGTT
>JAOSYY010000012.1:12547259-12573505 GCA_025727935.1 Hebomoia glaucippe | reverse complement strand
TTATTAAAACTACGCACATGTGTCTTACGTTGTATATGTATAAGTGTTTCAGATACAAGGGCATCTTAAATGCAATCGGTCATTACAATTTACGACCATAAATGTATTTTTCAAACGATGTATTAATTTATTTTTTTATGCGATAGGATGGCAAACGAGCACAGTTCACTTATAGTAAGCGTTTCCTGTCGCCCATGGACACCTCCAAGATCGGTAGATCTAGAAGACACGTTACCAACCTTAAGGCTTTAGCTATATTACATCATTTACTATAGCAATTATGTGTGTTATTTTTTATTGCAATGATGTCTGCACATGAGTGAAACGCTTTGAAAATATTAGAAGCGTTTAAAGCTATCCAGTCAATAAGTCAGAAGCACCTATCTGCGTAATGTCTCAGCAACATTTACATATTTTAATGAGCACCGCAGGCCTATCTCCGCTCATGTATACCTGGTCGCAAGACGTAGCCTAGATCATACTAGGCTATTAGTCGTTGGGGTTTGAACGTGTGTTCACGAATTGCTAATATTAATACAATTGTATTTCAATAGCTTTTGATAACGGATTCTTTTGGAGTTAACTTATTCGAATTATAGAAGTACTCTTGTAAGCATAGAGAATTAAACAATTTTGATATTTAGGACGATATAATTATGCTATTTATTATTCTTTTCCAGCTTTTATACGCTAGGTTAACTGCAAAAATATTTATTTCTAGGATATTAACGATCAATATAACAAACTTCTTAAATACTTTTACATTTGTAATATTAAGAATAGATGTATAGATATAAAAATCAAAGCTATTAATAAAAGAGTAATAGGTCTCATTTTCATACATCAATTATCTATTTACATTCCGATATTTTCTGAATGGGGCCATTAATCAAGAAAACTATTAATACATTGATTGGAGCCAAAATTTGTAACTATTGTTGTCATATGAATTTCATTAACAAGCTCGTCTAAAAACCCCTGGGTAACGTTAGGTCTGGTGAAGTGACAGTCCGTAATGTTCTACTGTTGAATTGCAAAAATCTCATTATGCTCTAACCGTCGTTATAGGAGTAATTAACTACCTGGCACATAAAATATATAGAGTCCCTTTCATATATTTTGTTTTTTTGAAAATGGTAATGTCTAAACGAATTAGTAATTTACATCTTACCTAAATAAAATGTTTACGGATTTTATCGATGATTTTACGTAGGTAAGTATTTGGTTTTGCATTTTATAAAAACTTATAATTATTATTTAATAACGAAAAATTTTTTTTTAGTGCTCTATGGTTCTATGCCTTTTAATTGAAAATTATAACATTACCATTATAGATAATGAAATAGATAATATATTGACTCTCTTTTGACAAGTCAACTTTGCTTATAATTGTACTTTACCAACGACAAACTTACACCGTCATTAAATCTTTCATAGCGGTAGTCCTGTATAATAGGACCTTGTCTCCTTGCAGAGCTGTAACCACATGACATTGAGGCTAATGCCTTTTTGACTATGGTTGAACTATATAAATCTTATAACTGATTTAATTTTTATTATTCTTTATAAACCAAATGCCACTCTAGTGTGGCATTTAGATGATCGCAATTATTTGGACACCAATCGCGACTCCATGTATCCCGTTGTTAGTATACAGTAATTGTGTTTGGTTATAACGAGTTTTTTGGCAGCACGGCCACATCCCTAGTTTTCACAAGCATGCTTTCATTTTTTCCCATACAATATAAACGCTTAAATTTTCTACTATACTTTTTGCACGAGTAAAAAAATATATATAATTAATATGGGAAGTCATAAAGTATTCACGAAGTTTTGCTTTGGGAAACTTATTATTGAAACTTATCTATTGTAAGCTAAATGTATACTGTAAATATTCAGAGGTTTTTGGGGTATTAAGGTTTGAAGGAAGAAATATAAGTAATATACGAGTATATTTTATTTAATCAAAAGTGAGGTCTATTGTCTCATCAACAGACATATCTTCAACAATCTCTGTTTTTTTCTCTTTTTCCTGTGGGCAAACCTTCGAAGGAGTTTCGATCGGTTTTACCAAAGGTAATGTCTTACGACGTTTTTCTTTGGTAGTAGAATTACTGCTTAGGGAGTTAATATGAAGTTTCTGAAATAACAACAGCATCTTTTACAAAAATTTGAGTACGTATGTGAAAATTTTGATACAACGAAAATATTATGATACAGTTACAACATACATTAATTTTAAAAATTAATGAACTCTATACCTATTTATTTACTTTTAACGTATCGCCGAATGATATCAACATTTGTTATTAATATACTAGTTACATGGCGAGAACATCAATTATATTATGATTTTCCCTTGAAAACAGCGGTTGCATAAATAACAAGCTTCATCATACGGATAGTTAGTGATTCAGAATCGAATTTGAATTAAAATTGCTATTTTAATAACCACTAACAGATTCATTATTGTCAGTTATCAGCTGTTTGAAGTGAAATAGTTATTTCGTTGGTAAAACTTCGAAACAGATTCGTTTGACCATGTTTTACACGTATGTAATAAAAAATTTAAATATATGATATATTAAAATTATTAAATAATTATGATTAACGTCTTTGTCGAATTATTTCTACGTATAGTTACACTAACATCGTTAATATAAATTAAAACCCACCAACGATGGATTCCTACGAACTAATAACTTGACATCTTCTGAATTGATTGTAGATCGTTTCGCGTGTCTGTAAAGATGCGTCATAAAACACAGTTTCATTTAAAGGAATATCATTAAAATAATAATACAATTTTGTTATTTACTTCGCGAAGGCTTCTAAATCAGAACCATAAACTGTACATTTTTTAAATACAAGCTCCGCAATTATTTCCATTGCTTGTTTCGTAACTTCTAATCCCAGTAAATGGCATGTTTCGGTACAAATCGCCCGTATATCGCGATGCAACGCAGCACGCAACTTCTGAAAGAAAATTATTAGCATAAGACTACCCAGCCTTTTTTTGTTTCATTTCAAAGATATACGATATAAAATACGTTTCAATGAAAAAAAATTGAGTGTACTACTACTTTCAACACAGTGTAGGTAGTTATATTGTAAAATATATAATACAATCATAAAGTAAAATCGAGTTTACTTCAAAAATATAAGTTACGAGAAGATTCGGAATTTGGCATTAAGGAAACTGTCTGGTACTTACTTGCTCGGAAGATATATTTTGAAAACTTGTCATTCCACTCTTGGTGTATAAGAGATAGCGAAAGTTTGACGAGCATACATATGACAATGGCAAAGTATATACTGAATAACTGAACCCTTTTTCTAATTTTAAAATATTTAATAATTATAATTTAAAGCAAATTTGTGACTCATAAAAACACAATATTATTGTTATTGCTTGACAACACATAATAATTGACATTTGACAACATAAGTAGCACAGAGTAATTGAAAAGATTAGGTAATCAGTCACAGACAATAATAAGATCTAACTAAAGTAATTACAATTAAATTTAATGCTAACACAACATTAATAATTTATAACTTTCATGCTACACTTGAAATGCTAATACTGCGACGGTTCAACAACGGCAGACTGTATTTTTTTTCAATATGATTAAAGTGTTTTTAACGTATCGGCTTTTAAAGCTAACCGGACCCTTTGGGTGAGCGCTCGTCATGATTCTGCAACTTTTAATGGACGTTGGATTGCATTCACGTAGGTTAGGTGGGCGCTTGAGCAGTGGGTCTGCCTAAAGAATCAAGCGAGCGCCTTTTATATACTTACCACGTCAAATAATATGGCAGTTGGAAAAGATCGACACAAGGCATTAACTCTCACTATCTACCTACTTTATTTATTTTTATATATCGAGAAGCAACTACAAGATACAAAAAGTTAATTAGCAAAATATATTTTAGGTAGATAACTGATATGATAAAACTCACCACTAAATAAAAATCAAAAGTATATAACGATATTTATTTATCTGTTGTGTTACACTGTAAAATAACTGCAAATCTTATATATAATTATCGAAACAACCTGAGTTACATAAGAGAGACGATAATAAATTGAATATCATCGATAATTACTTTTCGTTATATAGGTTTTGCACAATATATAAAAAAGAGTACAAATATCTCTCGGGTGTACGGGTTAATAGGTAAAATGTGATGAACCTATGTTTGTAAAAATATAATAGAAAAACATAATGTTTTCTGTATTTATATGGATATTCATTGGAGTTCTTCCAAAGTAGATATTAGATAATAAGAAATCATATGTAAGTTACAATAATTTACCTACAATTATTTAAATCACTGATCTCCATATAACATTCTTCAAAGCTTATTTGAATGTTAAGAATATGACTATATCTATATAAAGTAAAACAAGGCTGACAATGAAATAATAACTTTGGAACACTAATTATATCAATCATAAGATCACATCATAACACTGTTAGTTATTTCATTTGCTCTTATTATAAATGATGTTCCAAGAGTTTAATTATTAATTTCATTAATATATCCAAGTGATACTATTCTGTATTATCTTTTCTTTGATTATCAATAAACGTTCAGCAAGTTTTAACGATTTATATTTATTAATCGGTTTCTCTTACTTACTATTATTTGACTTGTGTGCTAATTTATTCATTTAATAAATAAACTTCTTTCACTTCGCCAATTTTCTAACAACTTGATGTAGCGGTTATAATAACAGCTTTGCAAATTAATGATAATTAAACTGAATAATATTTATTTTCGTACTTGATTCAGTAACATAATTTATTTTGCTTTTGTAAGATTATACTTTTAACTTTCATGTTTTTTCCATGTAGAAAGGATTGCAACTTACAGTAAATGTTATACTTCGATGATTTTAACGTGCGTATAAGTTTTTTTGTAGTTATCAAGTAATTTATTTGGAATTATGATAAAAACAGTCCGAAAACTGGAGACGGAACAACAAACCTTAAGTAAACTCAGTTCAGACAAAAAATTCTTAATTAAAATATTAACACACTGAACATAAAACAGAGAAAAGCTTTTAAAGCATTGTGTTTAGTTTAGTTAAATACAAACACAATATCATGATTAATGAAACCTCAAAACGTCATTTTTAGACATTTCAAATGAAGTATGAAAGAGAGGAAAAATTTGAAGGTTTTTGTAAGGCAAAACTAGTCCCTGTCTTTCACATATGGGCAAAATATTTAGCGATCATGATAACAAGTTTAACTTATTAAATTCAATGTTATTCAAAATATATACTGTGACAGATATAGTTTAAACTTTCTTCACAATCTGGACGACATCTTCATCGGCCAAAACATGTTCAATACCAACTTTCTGCGGCTGATGCTTCACCGATGAACCCCACACTAAGGCACTGGAATGCAAATCATTTGTTTTTACAAAACCATTTTGATTCACACTATACATATATCAATTTAAATAAATATTTATATTTGGTTACTTGAATATGAAGATTATATCTTGTTTATGAAGTAATAATTAAAATTAAATGAAATTTTAGTACATACATATATCAAACTATTATTTTGTTTCACTAAATGTCTTAAATTATTTTTTATGTAAAATGATAAAAATTCATAAAGATTACACACACTAATTCTCTTATAAATGTGTATATGCAATGCGGGTCTAGTTGTCTACTTATATATAAAAAAAGTATAAAAGTACTCACTATTTAAATTCTTTCACTATAGACCTATGCAATTTATTACAAAAATCTTCGACACTAGTCCTATCGGCATGCAACACAACCGGTGCGTTGTAGTCAGGGAGCTGGCCTTTAGGTTTTGTATATATTCTAATTAGTTTTAGATATTCCCACATTTTCTCAAGTAAGTCATCAAAGTTCCACCTGTGATGCGCTGAGATTGGCACACAGTGGGGTATCTTGTAAATAACGTCCAATTCTTCTATACTTATCTGATCTGGAATCATTTTCAATCAAATATGTATATAAGAACATCATTACTGATATTAAAATTGTTCTTAGCTAAATTTCATCATGATTTTATAGTAAATAAGACAGACCTAAACACTCACTTGGCATTGATACAGTTAATACTAGTTACAGGTGAATGTTAAAATATCTATGTCATATAAAAGTCAAAATCAAATCAAAACTGGCCCTTAATGTTTTTGCCTATGACTAATAATTGTTTATATTAAGTTAGATACAAGATACAAGACACAAGAAGCTGATACAATGAGTATAAGATATACATATAAAAATTTTAATAAATATCCAATGAAAATAATTCTTACCAATTTTATTCAATAAGTAGATACAGGGTACATAAATTCTATTTCCTTCAATTACATCAATTAGATCATCACTCGTAGCATCATACCTAAGAGTTATATCAGCATTATGTATTTTATATTCTGAGAGTATTGTTTTCACTGCTTCTGAATCAAGTTCAGTTTGTGGACACTGAAAATTATATCTTAAATTGAAAATTATTTTAGATCGACGGTTTAAAGGAAATCCTCACTAATATTATTAATACAACAGTTTGTATCAATGATTGTTACTATTTCATTTGAAAATTATAGAACACATTTTAATGAAACTGTTTAGGAACATAGTTTCTACAGGAGAATAACATACAGCCTATATTCAAAAAGATATTGTAACACGCGTGAAACTAGATGGCACTGCCAGTGAATTAATAATTTCTAGTATGTTTAAAAAAAATCCTTCATTGGTATATAGGATTTTTTTTGTATGGGTAACATCATGTATGTAAATTAGTATTATAGTTTAACAAGCGCTTTTATAACATCTTTACTATCTGCGTAGCTATAAGGAGATGGCAGATGACAATAACATTCTACTAAAAATCAGTCCAGCAGATTTAATAGCTTAGCCAAAACAAAGAAGCAGACACAAAATTTATTCATTATATTTAAAATTATATATACCATATATTTTCAAATACATTTAAGAAAAAAATTATGTTTTTTGCCTACTTGATGGCAGACAATTAAAATTAGTTTCTTTCCTATGTACTATCAAATATAACTTACAGTAGTGTTCAAATTAATGCCACCCTTGTCTTTCTTTCTAAAGTATATATTTGGTGGTTGCTTGTTTAATCTCAAACCAAAACCTTCTAACTCATGCTCCAACAGCTTCTTATGTTGTAATGGTTTTAATACATCCAGTACTATAAATATTAAGCTGCAAGTTCGAGCCACAGCAATTACTTGCCTACCACGACCTTTGCCATCTTTCGCACCTTCAATAATACCAGGTAAGTCAAGCAACTGAAATGATTTTATACCTTTATTCATTTATATTTACAAGATGCACATTAAGATACACAATTATAAATATAATTGATCTTATATCTCGAAAAAAAGAGAAAAAATATATTCAGAAGTGCATAATTATTAAGCATCTGCTTCACAGAAAACAAAATTAAATTTATACAAAAACTTTCCACGAAACATGAAAATGACAATAAAGTATTGAATATTTTTAAATTTAGCCATAGTATGAAATAGTAATTCTGAGATAATTAATACAGACATAAGATATTAAACGAGAAAGGTGCAACTTATTTATTTTTATTTTCTGCATATACTAGAAATAAAAATAAATGAGGCCTTAATGTTGGCAATGCATCGTCTAGATCTCCTGATCTTGAAAGTGTCCATAGGCGACAGGAATCACTTAATATAAGTGAGCTGTATGCTAGTTTGCCTTCCTATCCCATAAAAGTAATAAAGGAGTACCTGTATTTTGGCACCTTTATATTTAATACAACCAGGAACAGTTGTTAGAGTTGTAAACTCATATGCCGCCACCTCTGAGTATACTCCAGCCAAATTGGATAAAAGAGTTGATTTCCCTACTGATGGAAAACCCACAAAACCTATACGTGCATCACCAGTTTTGGCAACATCAAATCCTGTAATAATAATAATTTATTATAATACTAAGCAGGTACATTAATCTTAAACTACTAAGGATAATGGGACAAATTCCATTATTCCCACTATTTTATATAAAATTACATTACAGGACTAGGTAAGCCTACAAAAATCCTCTAATCTGTAGATAATACAAGAGAAATATTTATGAATGGAAAAATACAAAATGATTTCTACAACACAGGTTTTAGTAATCTGGGGTAAAGGGTATGTAATATCTTCACTATACCACAAAGACACAATTTTTTAAGCTAAAGGTTTGATAATATTTTTAACAACACCTGTTGTAGCTTACCTTCGCCAGTAGCAGCGCCACCACCCTTGGGAGTGATCAGTTCCCTTCTCAATTTGGCTAATCTGGCTTTTAAAATACCCAAATGGAGTGCTGTAGCTTTATTTTTCTGCGTCCGAGCCATCTGAAATTCACAGACATAAACGTTATTTTCTTGTAAGAATTGAGATAAAACAAGTCCCTTTTATATGTCGTAATAAGCATAATTATGTATAAATTATTTTCTTATTCATTAATAACGTTTATATTTTATATTATTTAAAAATTCCTTTCTAAAGTTCTGAAACTCATAACCTCTCGCCTACCTCGGACTCAATCGCTGCAATTTTTTCCAGTATAGTACTCATCTTGGGATTATTTTAGGCGTATTTATTTTTTCTTTGGACGATTCTGAAACTTAATTTAAATTTTTAAGCAATTTACTCCCAAAAATGCGTGTATATTAAAGTAACAACCAAGTCTTGAAGCGTGTCAAACCACAGAGTAATTAAAAGTTAGATAGCGTCAAAGTATGATTTAAAATTTGATATTAATCACAGAATACTTTTTAGTAAATAACAAAGTTAGTATCTTTAATTTTAATACAAAAAAAATATAGATTATAATTATAAACATAACGATAAAATAGTTTTAATTTATAAAACTAAAATAAATAGTTTATATCTATATTAGAGTGTCACCGTTTTTCAAAAAAATTTGGATTCGTTGTAAAGCGCTATCTAGGAAAACTTTAGTAAATGACAGATTTTACTATTCTACTGTATTTAAATAACTTCAGTAAATATTCAGAAGGTGTCACTATTCTACAACATCCTACCACGTGGAAATGCTTTCCCGAACGACGGGTTTGGATGGGTGAAAGAAATAGTTGGCACGCGTTTCTAGGGGGTATGTTTAAAAGAGAAAATAACATACTTCAACCATCAGTGCTACCTCGATCGTCGGGGAGGAAGGTTTTGTGGATTTCCCAAGCTTAATAAGTTTTCGATGTTTAGTGTCATGAAACATGTTTAAACAGTTCAAATTGTGAAAAAAAAACCTATAGTTATTCTGAACTAGTTAATTTAGTCAATTTAAATTGTATTATATTAGAGAATGAATTATATGACGGTAAGGTAAATATAAAATAAATATATTTGTAACAATTTTGTGCAGTACAAAAGTTTGAATAAAAAATAGGTAAATCTTAAATTTACATTACTTAGGACTATACTATTATCGTTGTAATGTAAATAATACGTAAAAAAGTAGGTGGGCTTTAAAAAAAAATCTATTTAAAAATTACCACATTATTCTATTTATCTAAGAAATAATAAGAAGATATTAACTCCATAATATAATCTGAGTAGTAATCTCGATAAGCTTTACGTCCAGTTTCTCTCCAAAACATGTAATTATGCGTGAGATATCGAATAAAGAACTTATATACAAGAATAAACTTTCAAGTGTTTAGTATAACAAATAAAGAACAATGTCTTCTGAGGTTTCATTAGATGGACAAGAAAGGCCTAGTTTTCTTCGACGAGTGGGCACAAATTGTATGAAAGCTGCCTGTTCGCAAATTGGATTAGTTGTTCTAGTGATAATATACGTACTACTTGGTGCTGTGCTGTTTGAATATTTGGAGTCGGGGCCCGAAGTGCAAAAACGGTCGGCAATACAACGCT
Source organism: Hebomoia glaucippe (assembly GCA_025727935.1). NCBI lineage: Eukaryota > Metazoa > Arthropoda > Insecta > Lepidoptera > Pieridae > Hebomoia > Hebomoia glaucippe. The sequence continues at coordinate 12,563,551 of JAOSYY010000012.1, read as the reverse complement.
CGCGAGATGAGTGTCTTAAGGAGCTTTGGGCTATTACAGGTTAGTTTTTAACTCTTGTATTGTTTATATTAACAATTCCTTTAATGATAATGAATTTATTCTATGGACAATTCTGTCGAATTCAACGAACGAAAAAATTGGCAACTGATATCAATATTAATATCTCCTGAATTATAGATTGATTTAAAATTATTTCTGTAGTGAGTAGTTCATTAAATATTGTGACCTACACCAGCAATTGTAATTTATTTAATATTTTAACAATAGTTATTTTGTTTATATCAAATTAATAGAACTTCTCAAGGCGTAATAAGTTTAAAGTTATATACAAAAAATCGATTCTAATGAATCCTTAAACTGAAGGAGTTAAATTTTCGAAAACAATCGAGGGTCGTAATTAATGGAATAACAGGTGTCACTGACCGCTGTTTCATTGTTCTGGGAAAGGAATTTCGGCCGTTTGCCACCCAAATTCAAGAAATAAATAAGTATTGTTTAATACATATACTTTCTATAATTTCTTGGATTCCTTGGAATCATAACATACTAAATCAATATATTACAATACCATACAGGTAAAATACGGTTCTATGTAGATCTTATGTATAATGTGACAAAATAATCTCAATGTCGATTCGGAAAATCTTGCACTTTATTCTCATCATACTGATAAAATGCTAGTCCAATATATTTTAGGTAGAAAATAAATTTTTGGTTCTATGGTATAAACCAAAACATCGTATTGGCATAAAATTTTTGTCGCAAAAATGTCATTTTAGAAAAACAAATATTTTGAGGAATACAAATTTTAGGTGATGGTAGGTGATAATACTTTTGATTGTATTAAAGATGCTGCGCTGGCAAATGGTCGGATATACAAATAGCATGTTTACAAATATAATATATAATTATTAGATGGTACAGGAGTTGAACTCGCGCTTTCGGAGCGCAAATTGGATTTACCATTAGACAAAGGAGCTCATCAAAGTCATTATAAGTACGAATGATTATGGTCTTCTAACGAGTAAATATTATATGTAACTATGAAATCTACTTTATTATATAGTTAGTACTCCACGTGTCAATGATATCCGCACAACTATGCTTACTTGAATTTATAACATGTGTTACTTCAAGCTAACTAAGGAATATTTTTTAAATATCACGAAAAAAATCATTTTCTTAATGTATGTTGTATAAAAGGTTTCTATTTTAATAATAGTAAATAGAAGCTATCTATATTTTAAAAGCTTTCATTCAAATCTGAAGATCTAGAGAAATGTCTTTATAACAAGCGTGAAACGCGGCTTACAAAAAAGTCGGAGCCCTCAGTGGACCGTAGTGGGTGACGTCTCATATTATTTCGTATATTTTTTAATATGATTTATACAAAACTGATGATTTCATCCACGCTAATTTAAGGATAAATTATTTTTTGTATATATATAAAAAGATGATTCAGTTTCAAACATTTTCACAAACTTGAATAACATGAGTCATGTGCCAGTAAAACGCCGTCAAGCTCGGTGCAGCCGTTATAAAGATTTGCCGAAATAGACACACAACCAAAAATTGCATAAATTATCTTTCTATTATATATTCTGTATATATTTTCAAATAAATTTAGAAAAATGCTGAATTTTTTTACGAACAGTTATCACATTAATTAGTTTAGATAAATAAGCCTGGAACAAAGTCCGTCTATTCTTATACATATTTAGCTTTAAAGTCAGGGTTATATAGATTAATAATGGTTCATAGCGCTAGACAAAATATTCCATCCTATTTATTAAATAATATTGGAAGCTCGCGCTTTTATTAAGAGCAACATTATCTGTACGTCTAATGTATTTTCACTCTGTATAAGCAACAAAAGAATATAGGTTTCGTTATTCTCGACACATGCCATTAAATTTGAAATGTGTATTTTTCTATATCCAACAAAAGAGCATACTTTGATACATTGTGAGAATTTTTTGAACAAACTGTTTATTAATAGAAGTTAATTGATTAGTCTTTAAGTATATATTATTTCTATATAAAAATAATAACGGTGCCTCGCAATTGACCCGTGGCACATTTAAGCTATGTTATTCTAATGTATATATGTTTAGATTCATAAAAATTCGTTCAATAATTTTCGCGAGAAAGACAAACAAACATTCATACTCACTTTGGCGTCTTAATATTAGTCAATATACTTTGTCGTTTCTGTACTTAAAAGAATATTACAGATCTCTTTAACTCTGAATATACACGTTAAATTTCTAAATTCTTGTATCTTTCAAAGTACTTTATAGAGACGACTACTCTCATGACCCTTCCGTTGGGAGGGACTTACTCTGATGTGCACATGTGATATTTTTCTGTATTCTAAAACATACAAATACAGCCAATCTCTTCGTAGCACTCGTCTGAAGAGAGCCGTAACGAGCAACTGACGCAAATGAGGTGTTATCTTTCACAAACAAAGATTTTCCCTATAAAAATGTACGTAATATTCACATTGAAAGTATATCTTATCTTCTTAGTTTAATATTGCATCTCCTCCCTGCATGGTCTGCTTCATTGAGTGATATTAAATTAAGTGTCAACTTTAGTAATGTATTTAAAAGCAATAAAACCAATTCAGGAACCCACAGTAATGGAAAGTACTCAAATATTTATTCTTAACTGGCAATACTGTTAACCATGTCGGAATTTGTTGCCGTTTCATACATTTTATTCGATAAAAAGATACTGGAATCGATTTAATATAAGCTAGGGTCTTTCGTACGTCGGTGAGATAAACATTGACTTGTGTTCCTGTAAATTTTCAGTTCTGAATTCGTGAAAAGTTACTTTGTAGACAATTTTCAACGAATTATCGTGAACCGAACTTATAGTCTGTGGTCATTCAATTATGTTTCTCTGTTAGGTCTATTTAATCTCTTATAGAAAAATACCCTTGACGTCTTAATATTGCTCCAGTCTCTAGAGTTAAATAAAGTGAATAGATTAAATTATCATCTACCGTTAGATGGTTCTCAACGAGCTCAGAGAATCCTTTTACCTCAGGTATTTCCATCGGTCTCATCGAAGCTTTGTCTGCACTCATTTATTATACGATGCTATTCCCTCATCGATAAAACGATTGCGATTTTTCTTTCTGTATTATAACTTTATAATAGGAGCAGAGTGAATCTAGTTATATGTATGTTGTTGAAATATATTTTTTTTAGAGAATTATCGATAAACACGCTTAGATACATTGGTATATGACGTAACGTTTATTATGTAACACAATTTTAAGTTCCATGAAACTTGGACACCCAAACAATAAATAACAAGTTTCGCCAGCGGTTGTTATAAATTCAATTTTGTCTAACATTACATAGTTATTTCGGTAAAGGTAGCTAATAAAATATAAATATTCATGTTATGTTGAGTTGAAAGTTTCCGAAGTACACCATCATAGTAAAAGTGGATAAGGTCTGCTGTTTGTTATACTCAAAAATTCTATTTAATATTTAATATAGGTAACGTTACATTATCTATAAATATGGATTCGTTGGTGCGTAATTCTAAAAACTTCCATGTTTGTCTGAGATAAATGCTTAAACTACTAAACTGGTCTATTAATCGATGATGCTTTGGTCACTGTGTGTACTTGGATTTTTTGTATACCATAAGAAGGCAAACTAGGATACAGTTCTCTTCTACAAAGCAATTCCTGTCGACCATGGACACCTCCAATATCAGTAGGTCTAGAAAACGCGTTACTAACCTTAAGACCTTAGCCATATTACATCATTTGGCGTATATTAGATCATTGAATATAACTTAAAATATGAGATAATTTTGATCTCAATTCATGATGTTTGTTTTGTCTACCCCATGTCAAGCCGGGTAGGATCGCTAGTATAACTGTATATTAAAGACTCTTTTTGTGCCTTACTTCGTTACGACTATACAAATTAAGATACCGACAGCCCTAACAGAAATTATGACAAGAAAAAACATTAAGGTCAAGTTAAAAGGGTATTTTTTGGGAACATTATAACTTATTTACAGATATAATATTTTTTAGATGTTTGCTATGATATATTGTATATTGCTAATGTACAAACATAAAATAAATTTTGAAACTAGAAGAAACATATAGTTTATGTATGTTTGGCTGATAGGCACCATTAGCATGTTAGTTAATATCGTAATCGTTTTTTTTTTGTTATCTATAAATGAATTGTTGTTCGTTAGTTTTGCTAAAACTCATGAAGGGCTGCACTGGTTTGTCTAATTTTGGTCTTGAAATAAGCGAGGTCCAGGAAAGGTTTAAACGGTGAACAAATATGGTGCTATGGGAAATCAAAATCTTTATTATTTATTATGAAATTAAGTCTTAATTTAATAATTAATAATCTTGTAATGCAGATGAAGTTGCGGGGGTAATCTAGTAAGAGATATAAATAAAATAATATGAAATAAAAATCATTCGATAATAATTCTTAGGTGCATTGGAAATGAAAATAATTTTTCACTTTAAGAGTTATAATGTTTATATTTCATAAAAGTTACACCTTCAACTTTGTATACGTTATTTAAACTAAACACGTTACCTGTAATTTTAGAACAAACCATATTATTTATATGTCGAAAGATAAATTACAGAGTCAGGTGCAAATAAGTTTTATTCACTAAGTTGCTTAAAGGGGCTTTGTCACGAACTTTGCGTATTAATCAATGTTAAAAGTAGAGGAAATATTCACATACATGTTTGGGTGTTTAGCGTATGTTGAAATATCAAAAAAGTCAACAATAAGAGAGAAATCGGGCTATCAGAACTTTTACAAATATATTGTGTCATGTTTTTCATGCACAAATTTCATACTTAGTACGAAATAGGTGACCTTATTTTTTACTAAACACCAGACAAATATACATATAATGAATCATTAGAAACCGCGCTTGTGTACATTTATTGAATTCACACAAAATAATGTAATAGACATATAGAAGTGGTTGACAAAACCGAAGTGAACGCGAGTGAAAACGCGGCCAAAGGCTGGTATTGTAATAATCCTAATGACATTTTTTATACCCTCGTATCACAGGTGTACAGTTTATAAAAAAGTAAAGGGTTTTCTAAATGTAATAGTGATAACTTTGTACTTGAGTGCTCTAAATGAAAATGTATGTTCTTAGGATTAATTGTTATATAATTCATACTTTATTTAGGGTACCTCTGTGTGTGTTTCAAGTCTTTCAAAAAAATATCAAATGTACTTTACAATGCTTCAATAAAGTAAAATATAGTAAATTAAGTTATTTTCATTTCTTAGAATGGAATTTACTTTACTATAAGAGAACATTTTAAAATTTCGTAGCAAACATTGTAAGAAAAAGGGAGTAACAATTCCTTACAAAGCTTTTAGTGAACAAATTGTGTTAGTCTTCCGTTAAAATATAAAATTAAGATACTTCACACTTGTCGTGTTAGAAATGAAGGTAGTTACTAAAACAACTCGGCGAGCGGTCTTGCGTGAGAATTGGCTTGAAAAATGTAAAACGCGTCTGAAATGTAAATTTGCCCTTTTGTGTAGGTTTTATGGCCGGTATGGCCGTTTGGTGTATTAAGCTTTTACATAAAATAAAACTTCTAAACTCCTAGACTAAGAGGTATTTAAAATTCTATTTTTTATGGGTTTGAATATAAGTAATAAGTGGTTAAAATATTCGTATAACTTTATATATTTAACTAAGCTCAGTTTATTTCTATCATTTATATTGGTTGATTTTGCCAACACAATGTAGCTTAGATGAATATGATTTTCTGTGAGGATAAAAAATATCCAATAACAATATGCGTACTAAAAATATTCATAAATTATACCGAAGTACCATCCTGATAAAATCATCTATCAAACACAAAAAAACAGCATTAGAATCCGCCCACTCATTTAGGTGCTACGAAGCCAATATACACACAGACATCACAGTTCTTCTTTTTACGCCGGAGGTTGAAACTTATTTAAATAATATGTAGAATTCGCATGGATAACAAAAATATTAACATGAAATGATCACTGGTTCTTATGCTACATCCCACTATGGCGTCCACTCAACGTTTTATTAGGTTGTTGGGATTTCTCATATAAATAAAATAAGATTTGACCGTATTATCCAGTGTCGTCCAGAAGTGATACTGTGTTTAAAATATTATCTATGAATTACAAAGCTGGGGTATTGTATGTTTTCAAAAACTTCTATAATATTAATAAAATGTTTGCATATTGTTGAAAGCCATTCTATTTTCTTATTTAATACAAAAAATGGATATGTATTAGAAAAAAAAGTTGAAATCAATGGAACACAAAATTATAGGGTAACAAAATACACACACACTCGTGAAGCTAGTTAACGTTTGGATGCAAATCTGAAACACATTTTTAGTGGATTAAATCACGGTAATGTTGTTTCAGTAGCAAAGTTTTGTCAGCTCACGTACCGCTGCGAATTTATGAGATATTACATTTTGTATGATTCTGTTTTCCAACTCAAAACTTTAATTTACATTATAATCTCACTGCGAATACAATTCAATTTCACGATTGTCAGTTTTATGAATGTGATATGTTTTAACGTAACCTACAACGCATTAATATACAATTTCCGATTTTTTTTTAAATAAAATCTAATAATCAAAAGTGCATGATGTCCCGGTTCACATGATATTATACGAATAATTGCTTAGATATATTAGCCCGTTCCTGCCATATATAAACAAATTAACTTTCAATTGAGAGCCGTTCAAAAAATTATAGAAAATAATTGTATGTTATAGTTATAATAATATAAGTTAAAACTTTGAAAGCTAAAAAGCTTTTTTGCGATAATTTAACTTAAAATTAAGCTGAACCTGTTTTCATTTAGCTTTAGAGTAGTCCGGAGTCCCCCTCCAAATCTCCCCGAATTACCATACCACAAAGAATGTTTTCGCAACATTATATTATTCAAGGGTCTCTTAATCTGTATAAACCGGGCCCCTTGGCGTGAGGATACCTTATTTTTATTGCATAAATCATCTCTAATCTTTTAAATAGATCTCGAGATTTTGGCTACCTAATGAGATTTCCATTATTTTTCTTCGTGTTATGCTTACTTCCTATTCGTATTTTTTTGCTAATGAGGCATTTAATTAAATAATAAACACTAACAGAAATTCAGATATTATATTTACAGCAGTAGAATGAAGTTTTTAATTAAAAATAATACACATAAAATAAATAACAGCGCTGATTAAATAAACATAGTTAACAAAATATTTTCATAGTCGATCAATTGAAATCTCAGTAAATTAATTATCCAATACAAACATTCCATTAAATCACCCATGCAGTTGGAGTATTTCAAGCTCGTTTAACTAAGAAGAGTTGTTAAAGTTGTAATTCGTTTATACTATTACAAGTTATTTTTATAGGAGGTTATTAAGAGTTCTTAATTTAAATAATTATTGACTTTTGATTGATTCAATTATTTAATCTGTACCAAATCTCACAATCAGCTAGTATACAATATCTTAATAAGCGACAAAATTTTTTGCTTTTATGTAAAAAGGTCCATCCATGAATGGACAGTCTGATTAAACACATACTCGTATTTTGGCTTCATTCATATAATCGACTCAATTTCATCTCCTATTACAATCACAAACCGGGTTATAATTTACAAAAATCAACATAAGAACTTGCGTTTTAAAAATTTGCAAACAGCAAGCACATCTACAATAACGTGAGCTACTAAATTCATGTTGCTGAGGTGTAAGATATTCCCAACAAGTTACTTCATTACTTTAATTAAACTTTGTTAATATTAAGGTTTTGAAAAATTTAATCAAAAAGTTTTTCATAATATTTGATTATTAAAATATTTCATGACGTTGTGCAATCTAATATTTTTTACGCGATTCAAGTTGTAAAAAAATGGTGCCAGATATCTTGCAAGGTATCTATATAGCGAAGGGTTCTCGAATGTATACTAATGTGAACATTACAGGAGGCAAAAGCCAATAAATTCATCTAATCACATGCTTTAAATAAGATGTTATACTTGTATTTTGCGTAACATATTTACCATAATAATGATAATTTCTTATATAGTAGATAGACTTAGGTGTAGGTTCACCGCTTGTTGATTTATTTGTAGATGTCAGGTTTTGTATTGTCGTTTCTTAATTTGTATACATTAGTTTTTCTGTTGTTGCTTTTTCTGTAGTATTCACCATTTCCGTTGTTGACGATTTTCCTGCAGTTGTCGCTTTTTCTGTAGTTGTCTGCTTCTCTGTAGTTGTCGGTCTTATTGTAGTCGTAGATTTTTCTGTAATTGTCGGTCTTATTGTAGTTGTGGATTTTTCTGTAGTTGTCGGTTTTATTGCAGTTGTCGATTTTTCTGTAGTTGTCGGTTTTATTGCAGTTGTTGATTTTTCTGTAGTTGTTGGTTTTATTGTAGTTGTCGTTTTTTCTGTAGTTGTCTGTTTCTCTGTAGTTGTCGGTCTTATTGTAGTTGTAGATTTTTCTGTAGATATCGGTTTTATTGTAGTTGTCGATTTTTCTGTAGATGTCAATTTTTCTGTTGTTGTCGGTTTTATCGTAGTTGTCAATTTTTCTGAAGTACTCGGTTCTTTGATGGTAGTGCTAGTCGTAAAAGATTCAGGAGTAGGATTTCTGCAACCTATTGGTTCCTTTACCTTTTTAAATGAAGTTTTACATATATGTTTTAATAAAATATTCGGAGATACGTTCCATATTGATTGTCCATTTGATAAAATTATAAAAGGTGTTTGTTTTGGGCGGTATTTCGAAAAAAATTCAAAAGCTTCCCTTTTAATTTTGCCTGCTTTCTTTTTTACACATTTTTTTATTTTTTTCCATTTTAGATCATAACTTGTAGCACAATCGAAAAAACTTTTATCGGCATTGCATTTAAGATAAGATGCTTTATCAATCGTATCTAATTCTCGAAGAGTACAATATCGGAGGTCAGTTTCTTTATCAAAATTACTAAAATAGAACTTAGCTTTGAATTGTGATCCGACATTTTCGACAATCCAAGGAAATACATATTTAAAAAATTCAACGTCATCACTTGTATAAAAATTAGACAATATAGTTATTGATTTAGAGTGACAATAACCGTATGTAATCACGAGTGTTAACACAAAAGTAACAGGATAGATTTCCATTTTACAAAAATAATTATTATTCAAAATTGCACAGTTTTATAGGTCGCTGCTTTAACGTATTCATGACGTTTCAATTTTAAAATATTTTCGCCTCTTTTTAATGGATTTTTCGCATATCTTTTACGTATTATCTTTTTAATGTATATGTAGTGACATTCTTTTGATTAAAACTGTAGTAAATTATTAAAGCATGTTACATACTTAGAATAGGGATCACTTCTACGTAACTATATTGTTTCACACAATAATTTGAATATAATGCTTTTAATATTGTATGTAAAATTGAATATGTAGAGGTAATTTTTTTTCATATTTTAGGAGTATTGTGTCCACGTAGAAATACGAGAATTGCCATAGTTAGTTAAATCTATATGAAGAAGAACGATAAGCTAAAATTTATGCGTATGAAATTATGCGTCATTACTTCGTCATTCCCGACACAAGAGCAGATTTCTAAAATTAAACGTGTCTGTCTATATGTCCGCCTGTGGTATCATAGCTGCTTAAAAAAGGACCGGTTCTTTAAAAGCTAATATTATATGACTAAGCCTAAATTTGTATCGGACTTTTAAGGTATTTATGGTTTTCTTTTGTGTTTAGTATATTTATTACAAACTACGAAGTGTGAAATGGATTTTATAAAAGTAAAATATCTTAAACTATTTAAGAGGTTGTGAAGAAAACCACTGACTTTTAGGGACTTCTACTGTAGCCGGATTGCTTTATATTATAGATAAGTGAATTACTTTAAAACAGAAACACGCTTTAGATTCCAGGCTCAACATCAGACGAGCTTTATTATATCAAACTATTATATCATTCTAACTATTAGTAAATATCCCGTGCAGCCATGCAATTGAATTCCCAATGGTACGAAAGTGGCCTAACCGGGTAGGTCTTAATGGGTATCCCGTCTAAGTACTCTAAGGTCCCTTTCTGTACCCGTATAACTGTGGGATGAGTCTCACTTCATAGACTTTCAATATAACCAAGACATTTATATCGAAAAAAACCATACTTGGTTATATTTCCGTACGATAATTAAAAGTAGGTATAAAATGATTTCAAGACACGATTACTTCGTTTGTTAGTTCAAGTAAAAGCACGTTAAAATCTCTAACTGAAAGCATTATGGATTGATATTGTAATGATGTCAAAACAAAACACGCTCTTGAGTCATTGTGCCCATTCACATATTGGTTTCTATTGTGATCTTCGCTACGTTTTATGGTTGTTTTGAAATGTACATTTTGTACGCAGTAATTTTCTTTTTCCACGTAAAAGTAATTCAAAACCGTTATAGAACAAAGTGCAATTATGTGGCATGACTTTACCACATTTGCGGTATCCAAACAATGAGGTAATAAAATTAAATATGATTTGTGACGCTACAATTTTTATTTATATTTCCTTTTTATCTACGTAAAAATAGTTGTGACTTTATTACAAACTGGCGGTGCTACACAGTTTTTATGATGTCAAAAGTAGCCCACTTTAGTTATTATGATACTAGTTGTATACCAGTGAGACTCCCGTCAAAATAAGTTCAACAGTTTCCGGGATTAGAAACGTAAACAGACCGACATATGGACAAAAATTTTATAAAATGTGATCAGTTATAAATAAATACCTTATATATTTACTTTCATATACATTTAGCAAAATATGTTATTTTGATATTACAAACAGACATTACGATTTATTTATATGTATATAGTCTAGTTTTTCCTAGTTTTAGTTTGTGTTACCGTAAAAGCAGTCTATAAATATTACGGATAGCTTATATTCTATTATATTAATTTATCAATAGGTAATCGCTAATCATTATTTAACTTAAATGTCAAATATTCTATTTCTACTATTACGTTCTACGTATATGTTACTATTAAATAAACATTTTTAATATTTATTGATTTTTGTGAAATTTGTTTCAGATATTAAGAATCGTAGTCTTGTTAGTGACGTCGGATTATTTAAAAATTGGAAATGTTTCTGTTATTTCAGTTTAGCTTGACATCCATTCATAATTAGGCATTTTGCAAAAGACTCACCGAAATTGGGATTTTCGTATGTCTGTCACAATTTTTAGTAAGCGTGCATAAACAATAGACAAGAACAAAGAGTTGAGTCGGCGTTGAAATTGGGGAAGTCATTACCGTGGTACGGCGGCGTAGCAATTAGGAAACTGGGACAAGGGAATGCAAATAATAATATACCTCATTGTAGAAACCGCGTATTTCGCACTACGAATTTTAAATGATTTAGATTATTCTTCATGTAAGACTTAAGGGAAACGTAAATTGAATGCATGAAATGACTGAAAGGGCTGAAAGCTCTTAAACTAAATAACGAATGACTTTGCTGGAGGTTTAATGAACAAAGGAATTTGAACGTTGTTTGTATGAATGAAAAAAAATATAATATTTAATCTAGACTCTGCTTTTGAATCTGTAATAAAATTAATATGTTAGTTTTGCTTATTAGAATTGACAAATTTTAATTTCTTAAGGTTATGAGGCAAAATACTATAAGTTACTTGTAATCAGAACTATTGAGATTGTGATTGCCTTTTCTCATATCTAGGTATATGCAACAGTGCGAGGCTTAAAGTAATGAAAATACAGAACATTGTTACGTTATTCTACACGAGATTTTAAACAGAAAATAATTGTTCAGCAAATCTGGTTTCAGCGAATGGTAAATTATTAAAATTTATAAATGACTATTATTAGTCTCGCCTAATCGCCTCGCCTTAGTCGTTGTAATAAATTTCTGTTACATTTTTTTAATTATAGTTTTTATTAAGACAAGTTACATATGCAAATAGTATTTATTACTATTTATCAAATCACCAATCCATTTATCAAAAACTTCGCATTTAAAAAAAATAATAGCATAATATTATAAAATTGTTATTAACGATTCTCTAACAGCGTATTAAATTATTTTAATTACGTTAGGGATATTCTAAATTTAAAATTGTAACTGTAAAAAGACATCGAGCCATTTTATATTTTTAAATTTCACCAGGAACTTTCTTCGTGTTTATAAAAGGTTCGTTGCATTAGTGGCTTAATTAAAGAGCTCGTTATAAACTATTTTGCAGCTTTTTAATTTTATCCACACACTCTCTGTGAATAAAAATTGCATACATTTCAATGTGAAAAGTTGCGTGCTAATTTTCTCTATTCACAATTTTATTTCATTTTACATTGCAATTTAAATGTTCTTAAAACGTTTAGATGACAAGAAAAATATCGATGCAAAGTCGAATAATAGTTTCACTTTAGTCTTATTTTCTTTGGCTATGCGAAGCGAGAATAAGCGAATGGGGTCGGAAGCTTCCTAACTGAATGAAATGCTATAAAATCGTATCTAGTTGAGTCCATTCGTGCAGAAGAGAGACTGTGACTTGTACACAAATGTTATATTTATACAAACAAGGCATTTCTGAAACTCTTATTCGTGTACAAAGACCAAATTAATATTTCTTTTAATGTCAAACAAAGTATTCATGAGAATCTTTGATTCCATAACGCTTCAGATTTATGTATTGATGTTAAAGCATATTTTTATATCACGTACCTGAAATTTAGGAACGAAGTCCACAGGGATGTAATTAATTGCCTCGACGAACTTGCTTCCGATTAATAAAGTTTGCTTGAGTTGAGATTGATAGTTTTGGTAATCCAATGCAAATTATATTCGGGTTATCCGCTTTGTATCATGCATGCATATTGATGGCTTTAACGAAGAACAAATAATCACACGTCATATATAATCCGTGTACTGGTTACTATAATATCCCAAATAAGAATTGCATGGTAAGTTGACATCTATGACCACTTAGCCTGTCAACTATCTTAGATTTTCGTTACTGAAATAGTATAGTTGATTTTTTATGAATATATATATATATATAATTCATATTAAAAAGTTTAAGTAAATAATAACAAATTATCAAATACTTGACCAGATCTTCAAAAATTATTACTTCGATCACTTTAGATAACGAACAAAAAACATCGTATCAAAATCGTCTCATTCATTTAGAGCTACTATACACAGACAAATCCTTAAAAGACAGATATACGAGTTAAAGTTCAGAAGAGTTTTAAAATGTTTTTAACCTAAATTAAATTCTATTTAACCGAAATTAAAATTATAAATGAATATTTTGTTTCTGACAATGGTGACTGGGATCTTTGTTTTAATGCTACAAAAACCTAACCCAATTCAGACGGCCAACCGTTTGGTTTCCATCCGGGCAAATTGTCGTGGATTGTCACGAAGTTACTTTTGTTTTTATTCCATTTACGGCTAGCCCTTACACAATTGTATCGTAAAAATTACACAAAACACGCATACATACAGATTTTGTATTATTCACCTGTAAAATTCCGCTTTACAAATCCAACGTACAGTCAATACAAATAAATGAACAGGTTAAACATTTTTATGAAAAGGTAGGAAAGTTGAGTGATTCTGTGAGAACGTACTTTTGTTCATATGCATTCTCATTAATGTGTCCTACTTTTATTTGTTGGTAACCTGATCCCGATTTTTGACGGCAACCTTATGGGTATTTGATATTATAAATATAAGGACTTTCTTTGTGACTTGTAACAAAAATTGTATATAAAATCGACGGAAAATAACTCTACCTCCGTTTTATTCGAACTGTTTGAGTATAAATGGTAAAAGTCATCAAAAGGCAGTAAAAAGTTAACGTTTACGGCAGTATTATTCTCATAATTCACAATTTTCATGTGCTCATAAAATCTAATGACAATTAGTTAAGTGCAGGTATTACAAATTACATTACACCCGTAACTATAAAAGTATAATCGACTTTCGATTTTGCATAAACTTATTTCAAATACAGTTTGTTATTACATTATACAAAATTACGAAATATATAAAGAGAGGTGTATTTTAAACTTAAAAATCTATATAATATATGTACGTATATGGATTTGTACCTATACTTATGCTTCAAGAAATAAACTGAACTGGCCACCGCTCTAACCGCCATTAAGGCTTCGATATTGAAGTTAAGTTATACACGACTATCCACCGGTATAAAGCCTTATTATCGCGAACTTGTCTAACCCCAGGACTATGAGATATCCAACATTGTGGTTAGATCTTTGGCATTTCGCCAGCCGCTATCGAAGGCAGGCCTTTTTCAAATATTAAATGCGCCCTCAATTTGAAATTGCTTATGAGGTTGAACTGATGACATGTCGTTGACATGGAAATGTTTTAGGGCAGTTTTGAATATTTATTTGGATTATATTTGAAAAGAAATATTTATTGTTAAAAGCATCCAGTCCGGTGGCTCAATGAAAGGTTAAACATGTATCTCGTATTCTTTATCTTTAATTTTATACATCGAGTCTATGTAGTTAAGATATTTTCATTTATAATATTTATGTAGTTCATATAGGATGTAATCACATCTTAAAAGTCAATTTTAACTAACTTCTAATAGTTATATCCAAATAAAATTTTATTCATAGTTAGGTTGACCATTACTATTATTTTAATAGTAATATACTTGTAAGGAAATCAAAATGTAATAAAGCCAAGGTTTGAATTCAACTTTTCTATTCGGAGTTAAGAGTTAAATATTATTGCGAATGAACTTTAGAAGTCGTTTAATGTACAAAGAACTTAGTATAGTGTTGGTATTTACCATTTTCTCGCGATAACTTTTAATGGTTTTACAACAAGTTGGAAGGAACTTTACAACTTCGAGGGTCACGTTAAATTAATTTGACTATTGTAAGGCTTCAACTCTAATAGAATTGTAGACTGCAAAAGTTTGTAAGGATAATTGTTGAGTTAGCTTTTTTAAAGGCAATTCGCTTTTAATAAGACAAATTATGGTTTTGATATAATACGATTTCGTAAGAGATTTATTATTGTATAGGTTCATAATTTACTGTATAACTTCGCACTAATTTTAAGTTATTGTATTATTTCGTATTTGTGCGGCTTACGTGTGAAATGTGTATGTATTGATATGGCTTCTTAAGCCGTCTAGGTGTAACAAATCCTCCTTGGATTACACAAATAAATTAACACTATTTTTATAAATGACAATAATACTTTTATTTTAACTTTAACTAATGGACGCGGTCTTGTACACGTCTTAAATCCAAATATAAAAACAATGTGAACCTTAACCATTTTTGAATAACCACACATGATAAATTTCATCAAAATCGGTCCAGTCGTTTTGGAGGAATTTAATAACAAACACACATACATGAACATTTATGTATATAAGGATACTAAATGTAGTAAAATAGTAGAAAATTGTGATGAAATTAAGATAAAAAATTAGTACGACTGCCTACAATTAAACAATGTATTGTACCTGTTGATGAATGTAAAATAAAAATCATGTGTTTCCATCGTAAATAAACAGATAACAAAAAAATTTCGACGCGAATGAGCTTGAAATTTAAATTAAGCGTTATAATTATGAACGGGCAACATTAGAGCGTTAGGGAAATGTGATTTACTCACAATGACAGGCAACATTGCCTGCTAATTTATCGCTCAATATGTTGTCATAAAGTGACTATCAGCCGTAACCGGATTAAACCGCTCGTATCCAGCCTAGGTTTGTCAAAGTGGTATGGTCACTTAGCAAAATTTATCGTAATTGGAACATTAACAAAATGAGTAATAGGATTGATTGCTGATAATAGGGTAGTATTGTGCCTATAGTGACGTTACTAAACAATAACAAATTAAAAATAATTCTTTGACGACATTGAGACATGTTCTTAATGAACACAGCAAGCCTATTGTAGTAGAAATCTAAATTCAAAATAATTTCTTTACATAATAAGTCAACTTTTTCTTTTGATTAAAATCATTATTGATCATACACAGCTGAAAATTGAAAGTTTTCAAGATTCTAATGCTAAAATAAAAAATTGAGGTCTCACTTTAAAACTGGAAGCCTCAGAGAGTACGAACTAATATTGTATCGTCCTTAATCGATTATAAAAATTTGTAATGGCACAATTTTTGTTCAACATTTTTCATATTTGAA
>JAOSYY010000012.1:12533898-12547159 GCA_025727935.1 Hebomoia glaucippe | reverse complement strand
ATATAAGTGAAATAAGTTTTTTCATAGATTTACTTTGATTACGACGAAAATTGCTGTGTTTAATGTGTATTTTGTGAAAAGGGAAAGTCGAAAACTGTCTTCACATTTACACTTGCTGTTAGAAAAAATTGGTCCGGAAAAGCCCAAGAGCTATCAAGGGCAGAAATTCGTCACACGTCAGTACTGAGAGCTCTCGGTGGTGTATGGCCCTTCGTAGACCTTGTGTGTTATACAAGTCAACCTTGACTCGACCTTCTTGAAAATACGTGAGAGAATGTTAAAATATTTAGGTTTTAGTATTGACCCATCATACTATATATTACCGATATCACACCGAATATTTGTCAATATGCAGTAATTGATTTATTTTTAAATTTTAATATGTGAATTAAGAATTCCTATTTATGTGAGTCCCTGTTTCATTAAACAAATAATTAAATCAGAACAAAACCCTTATCACTTGAAGAAGCGAGAGCATGAATTGGAATGTTTATTAAATATCTTATTTATAGGTAAAATAACACAGGTACATATACAACTGTGTTTATGTAAAGCAATAAAGTAACGGATTTTTAAACCTCTTATCTTAGAGTTTACATAAAATTTATACTCAGTGCCTGTAGGTATTCTTCGGAAGTATTCAAGCGTCTTAAGCGTTTGATGGATGGCGCCTTTCTGGAACATCTGTCATGGTTTGTTGATTGAAAACGTTTTAGACGAGATCGCGGTGCGTACATAATTGTTTGGACTTATTTGTAATTGTGAAGTGGTGTATACATAATTAAAATTAACGCTCTAGTTTATAAGTTAGTTTATATTTACTTTAGATACACATGCAGCAAAATTGTACTATTTCTACCACCTCAGCGAAATCTCTTGGAAGTCAGGTAAAGTAACAAATTAATTTACGCAAAAATGAGAATTAATTTTAACAACAGACATTAAAATACAAACGTTTCACTACAGTCTCAAACTACTCTGATATTTTAAAAGAAATCTACAAACACACTAGTTTTGTAGAAAAATCATAGTCTGTGTTTGTTTTTCATTCTAAAAATGGCGCTAAGAACATTAGCCGCAATATTTTTTCAGATTAAAATTATATATGTAAATAGCAATTTATGATTTTTTGGGGCTTACAGCAAACACTTTTTCGGTCGGCGATTATAGGTACTTGTAAAATATTTTTCTGAGATTTTTTTAAACTAATTTAATATCGGTACTTATAAACCGTTATGTAAATTTCATCTCAACACAATATATCTGTGCAAGGACATATAATATCAACACTAAATCTTATGGTAATCTGTACCATCTACTTGTCTAATTAGCAGATAAACTAATTGTGAGGCTTTAACACGTCTTACGAAGCGTAATCCCACAGAGTAAATGTTATGGGGTAAGTTCTCTCTTTGGGATAGAGTAATAAATACATAATTGTTTTTTTATATGTGACTTTTAGTTATACAAATTTAACTATTTGCCATAAGTTGTATTGTTATAGAGGAACGTTATTAAATGTTATAAAATTATATTGATTTTGGAGATTATAATATACCGTTTCAAAAAATCATAATTTTTTGAAAGAATCAATTGATATACAATGTCGAGAGACGTTTGATGTTGTTTGATTTTATTTGTTCAGAACTAATTCGGAAAAATTATGTTAGAAAGATAATATACGATATTTTAATGAATTAAAGTTGTTGTTTTCGTAAATCCTTTAATTCAATTTATCTGGAATACTTGTGGAGCAAATTTACACTGTAATTGTGAAAATAAATTGCTCAAAGTGTTCTGAGCTTTAATTAGTCTGTGTACATCACGAAACTCAAGATGTACACACGCCAGTTCTCATTTACTCTCCCTTTACACAACCTCAATGGGAATTTTCGAGAATTTCAACGACAACTACTCCAAAGATGACGTACGTACTCAAATTCCCTCCATAGTGTACCTTTGTATTTAAATATCGAAACATCAAACAGCTATAATTAGAGGCATATGTTTAAAATTAATATAAATGAACTGCTAATTAGATGTTTATTAAATTATATATGTAAAAATATAATAATATTTTCATATCATTACTACATTTTTTAAGACTCCTTAACAAATAGTAAGTTTAATGAACATGACTAGAGAAAATAATATATTAGAATAACAATCTGGATCAATCAAAATTGATATCCTAAATAGGAGAATTCACAAGGTTATTAGCGTAGAAACTATTTCTACATTTTTCATGAAAAAGTCTGATACGCATTATATAACCTGCGCCATAATTTGTAAAACTAATATATATCTTAACGCATGAAAGCCTTCAATTCCGCCGAATCATGTATCCATGAGCCGAAAATTTGATGATAATGAAAATATTGTTAATATGCTACTAACCTGTTATAAAGTGATAACGAAACATCTATACGGTTGTGATAAATGGTCGTGTCGTGTTGGGCTTTAGAGGATTAGCTTCAACAAGCATGAATTCTAACACACCGTAGTTTTATGTTATGCGAGCTTAACTGTTGTAGAGAGAACATAACAAGCTAACACATAACAAGGTTTTATTTTAATAAAATCGTGGTTGATACCGTACGTTAATCTGATATCGCTATGCTATACTTATATTAGCAGCAATTCAAAGAGTTAGTCCTCATTCTAAATGTTCAATTTTTCAGGTGCTTTTTTTATTTTGGCCTACTATTTTTGTTTTTAAACCACCTCTATTTTACTACAAACGAAACAAAAAGAATTATTCAAATCGGTCGAGCCGTTCTTGTTTTAGCGAAAGTAACGTACAGCATCTTTTTTATAAGTTCGCTTTCTGAGGATAATAACAATATTAATTAATCAATAATGTGCTGAATACTTGAGTTTATTTCGAATATACGAAACGATGTAGTCGTACTGTGCCTTCATTATCTTACAATTTACGAAATTCTCACATTAAATACTCAAACTTTATAAGACAACCAAATAACAAGAAGGTAGAAACTATAATAAAGACAAGTTAAAAATCAATATCGAATATGAAAATGATAAATGGTTTAAACAACTGTATAACATAACATTTATATTTTGATGTAAATAAAACAACACCTATCTTAGATAACATATTTTGTAACATTACGAATTGGTTTTTTAGTAATTTACTGTGCTAGTTATTAATTATTAAGAATGTTTTCTGATAACTATTTTGTAATAAAACCGTCAAACAGGTAATTGTTATTTTAACGGAAACCAACGAAATATCTAATCCATCAATCACGTTACCTTATTGTTCGCGAAACGCCTGAAACAACTAAATCAAGTAGAAGCCTATTGGTTCATAAATCTATCATTATTAACGTTATCGATTTTACGTGAACAACGCATCATTGAATATTTAATAATGTCTTGTTACGGAGACATTGACTACCAGTTAAAAAAAATATTTCTCTCTTAAATTATTAAAGCTTTCAACCTACTTGCATATCATATCATACGATCTATACACAAGATAAATCTGAAATTTAAAAATATATAAAATTAAAATTCCCGACTATAATTGTCATTCTTGTTTATACTAAATGTATAAATGAAAAGAGGGACTTTGTATGTCTGTTTGTTATGTTCAAAGTTAAATCATTGAACCGAATTAACGAAATAAATGCGGATGAAAGCTCGAGCCTTTGAGAACTCGACAGCTATGTGAATAATAAATATACATATTCACAATTATTTTGTAAATACGTAATTCGTCTCATTTCATTTATACTTTTTGTGTGGATATTATTCGTCACAATCAAGATAATATTCTAGTCCCAGCTTTATCCGATCATATTGAAAGAAAATCATGGAATTATACGTCTGCCTCGATCATTTTTCATAACAATTTCCCATATACAATGAATGTAGATAACAATCATTAAATCGGCCGTATCCCCAGCCGGTCGTAATGAGACACAAAAAGGACATTGTCAAAATATTTAAGGACGGATAAATTCAATGATTAAGGTTCAGCCGCGCTTCGATGTTGCTCGGGGGACTAAATATCATGTAATAACTTTATTACCTGGGTATATTTACGATAATTTTACACATAAATTATCTACTGATATCTGCAGCCTGACGCTCGATGGGTTGAGGCCAATTCCTAGCGGATGTAACAGTTTTATATTTTGAGTGTTAATGTTAACTTTGTAATTCAAAAACAAAATAAAATCGTTGAAATTAATCTGAATTGAATTTATATTGCATTCTTATCCACATTAAATACTTTTTGCTTTTTGTTTATATAATTTTGCCAGGATTTTTTTTAAATATCTTGATTAAATCTTAAATATATTTTTCAAATTGATACACTGAAAAAACAAATATGAAAGCCTTCATTAAATTCTTTAGTCTTTACACCAAAAACAAGCCTAATCCAGTTAATACACTCGAGACTCATTCTTATAATCAAAACTACTTATATCTTGTAACATTGATATACACTGTTGTTTAAAAACATTAAACTGTGAAGAAATAAACGTAATATGTTCGATACATTTAGTAATATATGTGTTAATGGTTGTAGGTACTGATCCTATAAAACCATTTTCACGCCCCAAAACATCTCTTATCTCCGGTCATGCTCCGTATCACGTTGGGATGTAATTAGAATTACTATTCGCAAACCCTTTTGTACTTAGCTTATGTAACCTTAATGGTAAACCATCGCTATTTTAATAAATATATAGATAACAAAAGGCTTAGTTCTCTTTTGTAAGAAATAAACTACGAATTAAGTTCTTGAATAAAACAGCTACTAATAAAAATTGTAAATAGTAACTCCGCCGCGTAATATACAAATTTGGGCGTGCATGAAGACGTTCCTAGACGCAGTGTATGCTTTTGTGTTGTAAAAATATCTATATTTTAAATAATTAAAGGGGTAATAAGTCGTCATTTAGACTTGAATTTAAACTATATTATCTTAGACAAGCATTGGTCTTAAAATAGTAAAACTCTTCCTTAATGTATCACCATTTAGCAACAAGAGTAGCGCTTTGTCTTCACAGTAAGGACGTATTATTAGGTTATTATCTTAGTGATGCGAGAATTAGACCTCTGGAGAGTGTCATGGCTTGTTTTGTATAATATTATTTATACGTTAAGGCACACGAAAAAATATTATCAAAATCCAGTTATCTAAAAAAGTAAAAAGCTTACAAAGGAAACGTTAAGAAAAATATTCATGGTCGTGAAGTGTCGTCTGAAAACATGTCGTCATCGGCTTGTCATTTTGAGAACACTCTACTCGGCACGGTTTCCGACACTTACGCGATTGACGCGAACGTGTAGATATATCGCGTAATATATATCGCGCAATCTCAGTATTGAGGTGTCTTGAACTTTCTAAGCGAACAATGTTTTTTTTAAGTAGGAAAAAAGAAATAAGGATGTGTGGTTACCTGAGACTATGGAAAATTATTTTGAAAAAAATTGATATATTAAATTTTCTTCGCTGTTTAAAAAAATATATGAGACAGCATTTTTATTAAAAATCTTTACTTGCAGCGACTCGATGATAGAACACAAAAAAAGTTTTATAAATTGATTAGTAAATAATAATAATGATACTACCATGACGAGAATCTCGTGAAGGCCGCGAAGGGCAAACTTACCAAATATTTAGACTTGGCTCATTAGATAACCGCTTTGTGGGATGAGGATTCGACGATCATTGTCCGTATAGAAGTTAGCGTGAACGGTCTCATAACGAATAGTCTTGATCAACATCTAAAAAGTCTATCGCTAGATAGTTGTATCAAGGGACGTATGCAAAAGGCAGTACTCCAGGACAAAGCACGTATTGTCAGAAGGTTTCTTTCTCTGCGGCCCTAACCATCGGTAGCTTAGGCCAAGCTCCGCTGCTGATGGTTTTCCAGATTAGGTTTTTTATACTATTTTTATTTTTATATTTACGTTTTTATCTACTTTTATATCTATTTTATAAAAGACCTAATTGAGAAAATAAATATATGAGAGAAGTATAATACTATTACTAATATACAATATCTTCTACATATTTACACATGAATATTCGGTCCGGGAAACCATTCGCTTTAACAAGTATCTTAATATAAGCCTATGCTTGCAATACGTCTATAGCCTATACTCAACACCTAAGGTAAATAGAATATTTGCAGCTGTATTGACGAGCTGCAATTAGTAACATGAAATGCCTAAATCCCTTAGAACGATTAATGCAATCGATTCCCTCCGGAATTAATCAATGACGACCCGTCTGAACTGCAATTTGCCTGAATGAATTATTCATTGAACACTTATGAAAGAAACTATCGAGTTGTAAGAGTACTCATCACAGATTACTTACCACTGTATTATGGAAATATTTATCATCTATAGTTAGACTTGGATCGTATAGTTAGTCTTGGTCTTGAAAATTTTTTATCAGAAATAGGTTCCTAATAATTAGTAACTATCGCAGGATGTGAAGCCCGAACTTTTAAGACAAGTTATACTTATATATACAATTTACATCATCGTGCCTGTCAAAAATGATTTTATGGAAACATAATTAATACAGTGGATCCTAGAATCAATCAATGACGTCACGGACAAGGGCTCAAAGCTGGTCTTGTTACATCATTAATTAACCTAAGCTTACATTTTGAGACGGACAGCTTTTGTTAATTAGAAGTTAAGTAATATTAAAATCTTTTACTGGCATATAATTAAGAGTCACCAAACCTCCTCTGTAAATGTAATTAAATTTTATCTTCGTTTTATTGGTTGTGTTTATCATAAATTTTTAGCTCCGACTTAATATAATTCCCAAAACAATATTTTCTATTAATTACTAAGCCAACATGGATAGGGTTTAAGTTTTTTTAAATAGTTAAGGTAACAACAGAACACTTTTTAAGAGAGAGCTTTAATGGGCCTGTCAATTATCGAGGATTTTCCCTAAAATATTCTAAGGAAGTAAAAAAATATGCAAAGCTCACAGAAATCCCGCTGTCTTCAAAAATCAATTGATGTTTTAACAATATCAGCTGAATCTCCGGGCTATTAGCACCTTTTTTATTCTCTTTTATTGTTTACTCAGATATCGAGATAAATCGGGGTTCTGAATTAATGACCTCGTATCTGGCCGCAACAGGGGTGATAAATGTTTAGAATTTGTACGCACTATTCAGTCTGTCCATGAGTTAGAGGATTTGCGGATGAAATAGAGCTACAGTAGTTTTTGTCTATTTATATTTTCTACAGCTTTCTTTGTAACTAATGTTACCACTATAACCAGATTCATAAAACAATTTTAATCTACTTCCAATTCTTGATTTGGTTGACAATATTATACTTTGATAACTTAAATTTCGTACAAGATAAAAATATTTTCGTTTCGTACTTTTCATTTATATGAAAATTATAGAGTAATATCTCCCTTATCCAACAATTATTATTATAAGATTCATATTCGTAATATATTAATTTATTTTTAATAAGGTAAACATATTTCTCTTATGTTAGGTTGAGTTTATGTAAAGCATTTCAAAATCATACCTTTTCATAGAAAAAGAGCTCCTTGGTAATTACTCTTATTATAAAAATAGGCTTTTATTTTTTAATCTAAAGGAATGAATAAGTCCTTACCTTCACAAAATGAAGTACCTTGCCTTTCAAGGAGAATATGACAACGGTCAATGACATTTTAAAAACTCAACTAACAGTAAAGAGCTTGTAACGTCAAAGTATATTATGTTTTTGTTTACTGAGAAGTTTTTTTATACGTGAAATTGAGTTACAAATCCAAAGTAATGTTCTTCATTACTTAAAATTTAAAAGAACAATATTTAAAATGTATTGTTTACATGACCTAACCTTACACTTATTTATATCAATTGAAATTTAATGACATTAGTTAGTTAAAATTTCGTTTCTTCCGGTTGTTGTTCTTAATGTTTGGCAACTTGGCAACTACGCTTTTCGTAGACTAATAATGAAGGTGATATCACTCAGAAATACTTCTTTAAATTATATTTTTATTTGCATTTTCGTCTCAGGAAGTACAAAAAAATGATATGGCATAATGGTTTAATAAAAGTTTATAGAAAAAGTATTAAAACTAATGAAACAAAAGTTCAATTGCAGTAACCTTTTTATTATTTCTACGTTTGCGTTTTGAAAGATATCATAAACATTTGAACGTCGTTCAAAGAAACTAAAGCAAAAGTAATCTGCAGTAAATATCCCTCACAAGTCACGTTTACACGGCTGATTTGAGTCAGATGTATTACGATCGGATAGTGTAAGAGCTACACGAGTTTTTTTGTATGAAATGCATTTAATGATAGAGATACGGCCCTCACCTAATTAGCGTGTTTTTTTTTTATGTGATAGGAAGGCAAACAAGCATACAGTTCATTTATATTAAGCGATTTTTGCCAGTCTTCTGATCAGTAGATTTAGAAGACACGTTTGGCAACGCGTCTTCTAGATCCTTAATGCTTTATTTTATTTTAATTTCGAGTATTCTGAAATTGATAAAGAGAAATTGAAACGCGCATATCATTTCACGACTTTTCCATTTATGAATGGTGGTGCGAGACCCGGACGGAACTTATAAATTATTAGGAGTTCCTCCCACCACATATAATTGGAAATTTTTTATTATACTTTACTTAATCGAATACTAAGCTAATTTTAATACAATATAGTCTATTTTTTTTAATTATTTAAATATGAAGTACATACATACATACATTTGATCACGCCTTAGCCCTTTTTAGTAGTGTAGTAAACATCGTTTTGTTTTATTTTTGTAAAGATCGCTAAGAGGAAAACGTTACAAAAATATTATTATGATTTCATTGCAACTTAATAAAGTGATAGTTAAGTGAAAAAATATCAATTAACATATTTAGTAAAAGTATTTCACTTATTTTTGAATATTGTTTTATTTACTTTATTTGATAACAAATTCTCCTGTCCCGAAAATATATTATTCAAGAAAGCGTAATAAACTCTTGTACTAAATTCTCATCGACAAAGCGCAATGTACCTGTCCAAGGTTTAAATGGTATTAAACAGCGAGATTACATCTTTCGATTTAGAAAAGGTCCAACTCGATGCTTACTACTATTTCAAACTATGCCTTTTGAAATTGAATTCCAAACGCATGGAATTTCGTAAGGATGGTACTAAAATTTTATTAGGACTTCTCACGTTTCCAAAAGGGTTTGGTTGAAAAGGGTAAATACCATACTTAGGCTACAGTTCAATTTAATTTAATTTTTGTAATACTTTAGTAACAGTTTCCTAATTGAAATAATTTATCTTAATTACTGTTTAAGTTCTTTTTCCTCAAAGGCCGGGCACACATCTATAAGTCTCACCGATGTTCATGGCCACGGTAATCAGTTATCATCAGCTGAGCCATACGCTCGTTTCTATAATATAAAAAAAGATTAAAGCACTTATGATTCAATATCCAATTCTTCAGTTTGATTATTATATGTATAAAAAGATACATTAAACTTAAAATCAACAACGATACATCACTTAACGGTGTAATTGATTTTCGTAAAGTCAATTTGGAATATAGAATAGATGACTGAAAAATATTTTCTTACTTCAAAATATTTCAACTTGAGTCTTAGATGAATGCTGCCGTCGATTCTACCCATTTTTCAATCTTGATTGATTGGCTGATATTGAGTGATTACTCTGAGTAATTCTTGTATCGCGAGTGTCGTTAGGACTGCCTCTAAAGTTAAGTGGGTATTTGAATCGGGAATATTTTCTTGGTTGAACTAAAAAAATTGAATCGTTTGATGTATAATGCAGAAAAGACCTCATTAACAGTTGTCGCTTTATTGATTTTGGACATATTTAAATACATTAGAACGTAAAAGTTAATTTATCTGTGAAATAGATTTGTGTTCTGATGAAATAATTACTTCAAAACTAAGTAATCTAATATTGTAATACATAAAATAACAAATCATCAGACTTCTTTGGCAAATTATTTCCGTCGAAGAATTTGCCACGGCGAATTTGTGCGCAATACAAAGTTATTGTAGTGTAAGGTGTGTCTACATTGACAAAATTTGTTTAAATATGACTTAATATTGGCATAGAATATCTGCTCTACGATCGAAAAAGTGCAAAACTTTAGGTGCATGTACTAAAAACTGAATGTTTAGAGAAAAAGTTTAAACTAATCTCTAAAACAAAGAAGTCTCTTTATTTTATAATCATATACGATCTGCATAAAATACACAAAAAACAGATGGGACATGTATTTCGTGTATTCTGCTACATTATGTACATAACTTAAGGTAAAGTCCCTAAAGCTAGACAATTTCGTCGAAACTAGAAAAGGAATTCCACAAATAACATAAATGTACTTTATTGTGTTCGTAAATCAAGTATAAATGTAACTATCGGTATTGGGCAGAAATTCCTTACATAAAACATTAATTCTAGTAATACTTATACGTATATTTTATGTTATTTTTGTGTTCAGCACAATAAATATGTTTTAACAGGATTAATCTTATCGTGTAGCTTTTGTGTTAACATATCATCGTTTTTAATTACAAAGGAATTGAAATAATTTCGTTTTGTGAAAGCAAATACTTAACTTCATAAAAGCACCCGCATTTAAAAGGTATAATCTTATCTCCCCAATGAATATGAAATTTATATACACAATAAGCAAGACTTGATTTGTCTGTTTATCTATAGAAGATTTTTTATCATATAACGAATGCGGTTTTTCCTTGTGAATCTTCCGAAATTTAAAATAAATATTATCATTTATACATACTTAAAACAATAAGAAAATGTTATAATTAATCACCAATAATTTTTGCAAAGTTTGTTTTGTTTGTAAACTAACTTTTATGTTCTAAATTTGTTTGCAATTTTATAAATTCTCTAGCTGACCCAGCAAACATTGACATATAATAATTTAAATATATTTAAGTTGAAGGTATTTTAATTCTAAATGAAAATAATAATAAAAATTAGGGGAATTACAAATATTTCATAAAAGTCGATCGAGGCTTCATAGGAGTTTTATAACAAAAACCGCGACACGAGAGTTTTATATATACGATTTAGCGTTTTTTTAACTATATTTTTTATCCTGCGTGAAAAGCGTTCGCCAAAATGACACTATTAAAATGAATTCCCAGCGTAGTTCAGAGATATAAAATATATGATGTCGGAAACGGTTTATCGCACAACTGTGGCCACCGCCCACTAGGCCTTATAAATTATGCAGGCGAGAATGTGTGAACACTTTATATTACCGGTATAACGTCCCTTATCATTTGTATTGTTATGTGACCTGTTTTACAAGCATTATGTTTATTAAAAGTGGCTTCTGTTTTTAATATATACAGTTAATACTTATCCTCTAATTTAAAAAATACTGTATGGTGTGAGAAAAAAATAAAATGGTAAATCGATTCCTTAATGTATCTGATAATAATAAATTAGGATATTCGAAATTTAAAAACCGTTTAATTTTATTGAACTATGAAAGGAATAATGAGAGGTACATTTTCAAATTTTGAATTTCATCTAGCTGCGTGTATATCGTATATACGTGTTGACTATGCGTTCTGCTTTCAGAAGGGAATCATCCTAATCCTATTGTGTAGGAGATAAGTTTTGTATGTACTGTTTTGGCAATTCTCTAGTCCTTCGATCAGACTGTCTGTCTAACTTCTGAATACAATGTGAAATTCAAATACGAGTAGTTGCGTACAATACTCGACGCGTTAGTATGAAATATTCTAGTCTCATGTCATAATAGGATAGAATAAACGTCACTCGCTACCGTAAATTGAATGTTATAATAAAATGTGACAGCCCTTAAGTTTTCTCCAAAACAGGGTAATGACTTAGTCATTTAATAAGTGCGATGGGATTTCTTCGTGATTTTATGAGCCACTTCAAAAGTAAGCGGTCGTTCACGAGAAATGGATCCGATTTACACAGTTCTTTTGTTTCGGTATTTTTCCTTTTGCTCTAAAGTGTCTGTTAACTTCTTCACTTTAAAAATCATTTTATCTTTTATAATTGTTAAGATAAAATTAGGATATTTTAAAAATCGAATAGATTTTAAACAAGTTCTTAGTTATTTTTAAAACTTCTATAGATAAATTGTTATTTACAGTATGTAAAGTAATAGATAATTAATTATAAATATCTGTTTTATATATAAAATATGTCCAAGCTTAAATAAGTACCTCGGCTAAATATGAAACAATAAAATCTCATTCGTATAACTCTTTTATTTCAAGATGAATATGTATATTTGAATAGTACGAAGAGTTTGAATATGAAAAAAGTACATCGAAGATAAATATAGAGTTAAATATAAAATCCATTTGAAAGGTTAGATCGGATAAGTACGGTTGCTAAGAAAAAGTTTAGACTCGACCCTCTGGATTCTTCGGCCATTTCACGCGCAATTTTATGATCACGTTTCAATAAAGAGGAATTCTTAGATGCTGTTGTTGAATAAATCGACTCTCGTATATGTTCTTTGATGTTGGTATCTCTCATAAATGTGGAATAAAATATCGGAATTTCTGTTATGTTATGTATCTTTTAAGATATAGGTTGCGTTTGACGGTTGTATTACTTTATTACTTGAAAGATAAATGCTATATTACGTCCAAATATTTAATAATTTTCGAAATTATTTCCGGAAAAACTTATAGTATATTTGCAACCTTTAGATAATTTATCTTTTTTATATCAAATAATATCATATCAGGCTCTTGAGAATAGATCTCTTTTGCCACGGGTGAACGTTTATTAATAGATGAGGTATCGACTAAGTTATTTTTACTTCGAGTAAATGGTAATTCTATGTTGAAGCCGATACGGCTACTTTGGTAATTATCCGATATTTCGAGACAGAGAACGTTATAATTTTCTGCTTTGTTTCTCTGTATAGCCTGAATTATAAAATATGTTTAAAATATAAGCACTGGCTTGATAATTTAATCAAAACTTTATATCTATTAAGATTTAACTACCACTTCACAGGGATTAAATTTCATAAAAATAAAATATATAGTCAATTTATAAATCTGCACTCTCAGAATATTCCAAAACGCGTCGGATGGGAACGTACTCGTTAAATATTCTATGATTCGATCTAAAATTCTAAAAAACCCTGAAGCATTTCATTTAGGCCGACACTTTTTATAAATTTTAACGTTCTTAAAAATACTTATCACTA
>JAOSYY010000012.1:12461085-12493743 GCA_025727935.1 Hebomoia glaucippe | reverse complement strand
ATATTGTAACACATCATCGAATACTGATCAAAACTATGCGCCGAATAACTGTAGATATGATAGATGTATGATATTTCCTTGTAAAATAACATATTGAAAGATTTTTTTGAACTTCAGTTTCCGATTACTTAAAGTAAACGGAAACTGAAATTTATAATAATATGAACCCACTACAACATTGAACACTTACTCGAGCGTTGTTCTGGATCGATATTATAAGAGTTAAAAATATGCTTTAACAGAATTTTAGCTTATTGCAATAAACTTTCAAATAGCCAAAGAAGTATTTCAATAAGAGCCTATTTTTAAAGATTTTAAAAAATAAGGCCATAGAAACGTAGATTAATTGGTCGAATTTAATTAAACTAAGTGAATTTCATAATCAACCATTGACTTCCCATTGGAATTATTTATTGTGCTTTATTAATGTTTACGTAAACACTTGTGACAGTCAGGTTAGTAGCATTAATATTTCCCTTGAAATTACAAACACAAAGCATGATATTGTGATGTAAAATCCTCACGTAAAATCCATAAACATGATCTCGATGAAATAGCAATGAATAAGGAAAACATTTTCATTTATAGGTATCACCGTTCCGTCTCTAATATCTCAACGAGTGTAATAAACGATCCAGCTTTATTTACTCATCCAATAGCGATGGCTACAGAACCTCAATGAACATAGGATCATTGTGTTTAATGTTACGATTTCAATAAACTACTATTTATACGACTCATCACAGAAAAATGGGAAACGATTTCAAAGGATTTATGTTTATAGATTTATTTAATTTTATTATTGGGAAAG
Source organism: Hebomoia glaucippe (assembly GCA_025727935.1). Lineage (NCBI taxonomy): Eukaryota > Metazoa > Arthropoda > Insecta > Lepidoptera > Pieridae > Hebomoia > Hebomoia glaucippe. Next base: position 12,492,932 of record JAOSYY010000012.1, on the reverse strand, counting down.
TTTAGTATAATTGTCGAAACAATGCATTTTGTTCCACATACAAATACTTACCGCTAAATATTTACCTTACTAAACGTATATTGTAAAATCATTTTCTATGTAATGGGTCCTTAACTACTGACATTTAACGTGAGTTAGTCGTAATCATATTGACGTCATTTTAGAGATAAAACAAGACTTCACTGTGTTAAGCAAAGTCAGATATGTTTTATTTATTTTCCAGAAACCTTATAATAAGCATAGAGCGCTGCTCAAACATCCACTGTGATGATAAATAATTTAATAAAATATAATTTAGGTACCAGTTATGTTATAGATAGAATATCCGGTGGATCAGTGTAACATAAATTGGAAGATATTCACATTTTTCTGAAGGGAGATTCGTCCAATCAGAAGGTGCCATTACGTCAAAGTAATAGAGCGTTCATATTTCCTCATGAACTAAGAGCTTGACTTTCATAATATAAAACTTTTTTTTCTAATAGGTTCTACTAAGACCATGTTTATACATTTTTAATTTTTAAACACTTAATAGAATTGGATTTGCTTTAAGTGCACGTCAAAAGTTATGCTTTTTATTAAAAAAAAATATATATTTTTTATCTTAAAATAAGTATAGTAACGTATTTAAATATATGTTTATTTTGATTTAACGAACATTTAAATGGTCAATGGTCTGAAATATTATTACAACTCACCCTAAATGTCACAATTTCGAACGTTTGCCAAATTAAACAAGCATTTTTGTTTATTAACTCTAACTCTAACGCTAACAGAATGTAGATGCACTCATTGAAAACGCCGTCATCTCACGCTTGATTGGATCCCGGTTATGGAAGATTTGAGACGTATTCCAGGCGCCTCTGACGGAATTGAGATTCAAGTGGGTACTAATAAGTTTTAAATAATGAAATTTAATATTGCGATATCAGTTTTCGTCGCCTTTTTTGTAAAATATATATCTCTACATCGTTCTGTATGATGAAGCAATTTCAATGTTGAGTAATACAGTACTATAATTAAAAATATTGCACGACCTTTCTTTTTTTTTATATCTTTATTTTTGAAAGAAGATATGACTTCTGTTGTACTTACTATTGTTGTAGTATTAACAAGACAAATGAATAACGTCTTTAAAAACGATATTATATATAATTATTAAACCGATCACGTTCATAAATCTGAAGATATTTTGATTCATCTCGCCATGCAAAATATCTTACCGTTCCACCAAATAACCTGTTTAAAAATATTTCAAAACAGATCTCATGCAATAAATGTATTGTTTATATAAGCTTATTATGTCATATTTAACATTATCCAACCTTTGAATAGCTTTGCCATAAGTTATAAGCAACGAGGCATTTTATACAATATTATTCCCGCTGAATCTTTCACATTTGAATAAGCTGTGAACATAAATATACGCTTTTCGATTGTAATGTTACAGACTGTAATAAATCAGTCCGTTGTCCGCCGTTTCCTTGATCCTTGGATCCGAGCACATTTTATAAGCAACATTGTCATGTTTTGCTTATCACATAGTGTATTGAATTACGTTCCTAAAGTACTTCTTTGTATGAGCCTTCAATTGTTTACATTCTTAAATAGTGATTTTATGCTCTTTCATATTACGGCAATGTTCCTGTAATTTACATCTATGTTTTTTGGAATCAAATAATATAGTTCCTTAGAACATAAATTTATCCTTGCCGACATAAAAATAAAATATAGAAAATACAAAGTGTAACTACATAAACAAGAAATCTATGATAAAAAGGTTGACTATAGGTCATTGAAGGAATTTTAAAACTATTGTACGTCTCAATCTATACTTGTATAGTGCCAAAACTTTGTAATATATTTATAGTGGTTGGACATATCTTAAATTGATTAAAACTTAAGTTATCAACGAATAATGTATTTTAAAACTACTCAATACCTATAAGTAGGTCACGATTTCAATTTTACGTTTGTAATTTAACAAACACTACGTACTTTATTGGTGTAGGGATTAATCTGTATTATTTCATAATACTGACACGGTCCGATTACAATCGTATTAAAGTGATTATCAGATTTAATTACATTCGTTCAAATGGAGGTTTAGTTGCTATGATTCGGAGTAAAATGGGTTTCATGCGATGTGCATTCTAATAAATAATTAGTATTGAATAGAGTACTCTAAAAATAAATAACAAGCAATTTTAATAATTGTTGTTTGTTCTAAAAGCTAATTAATTTATTTCCTAATTATAACTTATATTTAGCATACAACAATAATTTATAGAATATATGATTACATTTAAAGATACATAGTGGAACACTCGTTATGAAAATGATAAATAAAAATGTATTTGTCTAAAGAACACTGGTGGTATGGGGACAGAAACAGACACAACATTATTTAACAAAGTTCGATCCTAATGTACTAACTTATTCACCACGACGTTAACGTTCTCAAATCTGTCTTGAACTAGTGTATAATTATACAAGTTGCAGTGGCTGTAGTAACACTGATTGTGCTCGCGAAGGGACAACCGCAAGGGTCAGCTTCGACCGCCCAGTTTAATTACATCTTGTTTAACTTCCCGTTAAAGTGAGCGTATATGCAACTCACGATTTGTTTTGTGAAAACAACATAATCGTATCTTTAACATAGATGAAGCGTTGAAGTCGTAAGGTAATAATATTAAATTTCAACAGGGCACAGATGATATAGTTCACAATATACGATTATTGATGAAACAGATAATACAATACATTATGTTCCATTATAGATATTCACTACAACCGAAGCACTTGTTATACTTTGCAAATAGGTACGACGTAACTTTATGATAATTTTTCAGATTTCTTTTATTAGTAATTTTCTATAATAACAGCTGCGATCAAACAACTATAAACCGCTATTTACCAACCCCACTCTCTAAATTATGTAAAAAATAAATACAAAGGCCCAAATGCACTAACATTAACAGAAAGTGTCCAGCCAACAAAAACATTTCGTAGTGGATAAAGTTAAAGCAAAACAGTTTTTGAGTTGTTGCGTTATAATGAGTATCACCTTTGAGCCGAAGTTAAAACAAACATGAACATTTGTTGCAGCTGGTTCGAGTTTTCACGCGAAAATAAATTGTATGTTGTTTTTAGGAAGATTGTCGTACAATCACAAGAATACTAGAATACTTTATACAGAACAAATAATTATTGCGCAATATATCGTTAACTAATGCGGTTTAAAAGCTTATGTGTTTTGAAATAGCATTACATTCATAAAAAAATCCTTCCCTTGTCAACATAAACAATACATGACACGCAAAATGAATCCCATATTTTACGTAACAAGGAAATATAACCAAAGAAAATTCGTCGGTCTACCGTGAGAAGAGCGCAATTTGCTCACATTCACCACTAAAGAACACTACCGCTGTATTCCGCTTGAATTTCACTGAATTTCAACTAAGCCGGAATTTGTAGAACGATGCAATACGTCAAGAAAGGGAAAATATGCTTGTCATTACTATTATTGAAGTCAGACTTCTTTGTCGTTTGGAGAACCTTTTGTGGACGAAATAATATTTTTGCATTCTTGCCGGCTATGGCGTTCGTATTTTATCGTAGTTAGGTGCTTCTTTCATAAGAATAGTTTAAATCAATTACTATATTTAAAGAAAAAGTATTTTAGTAGAGGGTAAAAATAAATTGATTTAGAGTGGATGCTCTGAAGAAGAAAGCAAAGAAAATGTTTTAGTAACTTTAGACAGCGGAAGGGTAGAATAACGTCAACGACTCTCTTACACAGAATTATTAAGTCGCAATGATTCGAGGTTTGTAACCGCGTTAATATCATCTGTATCTGCTCTATCTGATAAAATCTCGGTAGGTATACACTAATTATTTAACATGCTAGCTTTTTGCGATAGTTCATTATTCCGTTTTATATCAAGCAAGGCTTAAAGTTCTTTAATATTCTGTTAACCACAGGCGTAAAGCTTATTCAATGGATACCTTACAGCCTTAATCCTTTGATCCTTTAATATTAACTTTTAATAGCTTACCATTTTAGCAAAATTAATATGGAATTTGCATAGTAATCGTCCATTCAAGAGGAAATCTTAATTTTCAAGGGACGGCTGAATATAGTGGAAGTGTTAACAAACTTGATTCGTTATTATTACAAGGATATGAAATGTTTTAAGTATATTAGCGCCTGCAGTACCTACTTAAATCTTTTCAACTAGCTTAAGGATAATTAAAGAATATAAAAATAATAAGAAAAGAGAATACTTTAAGAATTTCAGATTAGTGTATTAATTATAAACTACGAACCTTTTAAGCGCGTTTAATAATATTTTGGAATAAAATTTTCACCTCGAACAATCTCTAAACTTAGATTGACTTCTTTATAAAAGTTGGTAAACTTTCAAAATTAATGTTGAATCTACACTTAGTTTATGGAAGAACGACTCTTTAAACGACTAGGATAGTATGAACAATAAATTTTTCATAATATTTCCAATGAATTCTAATGTTTATTGATACTCGTATGTTTTACAAAACAAAAACATTATGAAGATCACCTAATTTTATGAGGGTCATGAAAATTCTCGATTATAACATCATGCAATAACACAGTTCTTGTTAAAGTCTCCCCTATTCTCATTTGAATTTCTATTGTTCATTGCGATATCTTCCACCTGTGGGCTTGTAAATATAATACGCATCGTCATTTTACTGCTGCTAAGCTCGTAAAATTTATGAATTCTAAAATTATACAAAACCTATACATATATTACAACATTACACATTTTACTATGGTACCTATTTAATTATTTAAATTAGGTCCGTTAAAAGCATTTTATTGTTGAAATGATATGCTTCATTGTACAAGAAAGTTGAAAAACGAATTCGAAGCTGGACAGTAGTGAGGGTTGAAAGAAAATACGAGTACTAACGATTTTAAGCAAATAATGCATCCCATGAGTACACTCTCCGTTAACAAGCCAAATCGGATTGGCACCTGCGACTGTTTGTATTGTTCCCTAATGCATGTCACTGGAATATCTATCCAATTTATCCGTTTTACTTTATAGAGTATTTTAAAAATTACATATTATTCTTATATTATGTTACTTTGCCATTCTATAACCTCGTGACAGTTTGCAAATAGGTCATTAGTTAAGCACCTAAAAATTAGCTATTAGAATATATTTGTAATGATGATTATTACAAGATAACTAAATTCCTGAAGGTTTGCCTGCTTTTCATATGATTAAAGTGTATTTTTTTATTAATTGTGAGACACTCGCATATACATATAAAAATATTTTCCATATGTAAAGTACCAGTGATATACAGAGGAATGAAATACAATAAATTTGAAATTATTTTTATTATACATCACCACAAAATCAAAAGAAATTATTAATAACAAACTATTGTTATTCTATAACAAAACAAACTATAAAATGACACAAATATTTGTTCAAAGAATGTGAAATTGCTTTCGACTAATGAAACATTAACATAGAAGTATAGTAACGGAAGTGTTTATTAAACTTTGCATCCGTAGTCTTTGCATAATTTAGTTACGTGATGCGACGCGACTGCGGCGCGTCGCGATATAGTCGCAACGTCATCGCCAGTCGCAAGTCGCACGTTATAAGCTTGTAGGCGATTGGTTCCCGGCATCATTCGACCGATTACACTAAAAATTATATGTATATTATTAATATAGATGTAATAATATTTATATTAACTTTAAACGCTACAAACTACGTGGTACAAAACTAATGGAAACACGTCTCTGTAAAGTAGCTGTAAAGTAATAAATAACAATAAATTGTTTTTCTCAGCGTGAGTACAAACTTGGATCCCTTATTAAAATAGGACATACAGAAGTGAACTTATTATTGAGGTTGATATTATTAGTTTATACTATAAGTAAAGAGTGCTGACAACTGATATTTATGTATTTACTAGCTGACCCAGCAAACGTAATTTTGCCACTTGTATGTACGAAATTGAGGTTTGTATGTATTTTTATATGCTGGATCGTAAAAAATAGAAACTTAACATTTTGTTTAAAAAAATAAAAATTTAGGGGTGGACCACCCTTAACATTTATGGGGATGAAAAGTAGATAGAAGCCGATTCTCAGAACTACTGAATATGCATATAAAATTTCATAAGAACCGGTCGAGCCGTTTCGGAGGAGTATGGGAACGAACATTGTGACACGAGAGTTTTATATATTAGATTTACACATTTCCAGGGATAAATTTATTGCAGATAAAGTTTTCAATTAGATTAAATTGACGAATATACCAAGTTAAATAAAGGGTTGTAGTCATTAATGATTTATGATAGCATATATAATACTTTTATTGCCTAACGTAACAGGAAGAGTTAAATATATAATTGTGTTTCATCTAACTTGAACCCATTGACACAATAACCTAAACAATCATCTATCATAACATTTAAGTGTACAGGAAGCGTTTTGAAAACGGTTATGAGGTGAATTTGCTGAAACATGCCAATTGCACAAAAACGCTAACCAACGCCAGCTTTGCCAAGTTTTAAAACTGTTTCGCATGGAAATTGGCAATTCAAATGCTGAAAGGTCGAAAAGCAAAATCTAAATTCTATCTGTACAGAGTAACACATTGATAGTCGTGTGTTTTGTTGAAAGTTTCATAATTGAAGAGAAAAACGAGTACATAACTTTCTAAAGTAGTACTTATTAATTTAATTTGAAAAAAATAATATTTACTGAGTGTTTTGTTACCGAACAATGCACGGAGGTCTAATATCAGGCATCAGAAAATCTATTTCGTAATAAACAATCTGCATTGCCGGCCCATTTTCATCCCTCACCACCAAGTTCTTGGCACCTGACTCACTGGGCCTCACATTCACACACTTGGCTGAGGATTTCAATTATCTTCTATAATTGCCATTGACTTGCAACTCTCAACGTCATTAAGGCAAGTTGATATAATATGATTAAGTAACAAAAATATTTAGAAATGATGAACGATTATGATCATGCTACACGGCTAATAAGTATAGGACGAGTCATTTTGTTTTCTGTGTAAGAAATATTTCTTTTACTTACCAACGATTTCATACAAAATTAAAATACCAATATCCTGTAACATTTTATGCCATTTTAATATATTGTCTATAGATCCAGAAAATACTCTAGGGCCGCTTTTAAAAAGCTCCTGAAAATTAATAATAAATTATGCACTTCATATTCGGAGTTTAATTAACTACTTCTAATCATAGTATAGGTTTTAATATTTTATTAAGTTGATAGAAAATAAGACAAAGCAGTATTTTAAGTTGTATTTCAAGTATGTATATCCATATTATGTAATTTCTAGACAACATGTCGTAGATTACAGTAAGTTTGCAATCACACATCCCGTATTTCAGAAAGCTAAAATTTTACTGATTACAGATACGAATTCCAAATTAATTTTCGTAATTAGAGCCATGTAATTAGGACTAAACGTAGCGCCCATTGTTTTCCTGCTCGTTTGCCGCAAACGTTCAGAATCGCTATACAATTTTCACGAGGGTAAAGTGGCTAAGTTAATTGTTTATTTTGGGATAAAAGGAATAACCAATAACATAAATATCTGCACTATCAATATTAAGCTTTACTCACGCTATACAACACGCAAACTGACAATAATAATGTTTCTTTCACCGTTCAAATGTTTAAAAAAGGAGCTATGTTGCTTATTACATCCAAGCAAATATTTGCTTATAGTGAAGGAGGTAATTTTATGAGCCTATAATTAAAGCTTGAAAATTATAAGTCCAGTATTGTGCCAACAATAATCGATGAAGCTATTTAAAGACAAAACGGCAGTCGACCGGATATTGCATCGGAGCTGACAGACTTCAGCAATGAAGTTCCTTTATTTACAAGTGAATCTCTATTATCGCTTCTTCCAGAGACAAAGGAGTAAAGTGCAATCGCATTATGAAAAGCACGTGACGACAGTACATTATGTCTTGAAGCAAGTATTATTCGATAAAACAATGTTCTTACAACGCGTAAAGATTTAATTAAGATCGTATTCAAGGTGCTCTCATTAAATTTAAATTATGGCACATAAAGCTAAATTGAAACAGATTTCACGCAAGTTAAGCAGCTAATTAGGTTACGTACTGGGATGTTGGCCTTAAAATGAAGATCACACCTGTTATATTTTAGATCATTAAATAAAGATAAAGCTAGGGTAGAGTGTATCATATGTATGCGTCTGGGCAATGTTAATAAAAATATTATTTATCATATGTTCTACTATTGTAAATCGTTACTAATATTATAAATGCGAAAGTTTGAATGTATGGATGTTTGTTACTCTATCACGCGAAATATATTATAATATATAATATTAAAAAGTATTATATTCATTCATTAAAGTATCATATTAATATAGTTCATACATCGGAACATACACAGGCTATACTGTATAAGAATATTGTGACGCGGGTGAATCTAAAGGACAGCTTAGTATTAAGATGTAATTTTTTATTATTGACTTTAATGTTTTAAAACATACCTTTTGTAATTCAAAACGTGATTTATTTTGAACTTGCTTGTCGGACTGGAGCATAATTTTATCCGTTGAGGTCGTAGAGGTACTAGTGTGCGGCTTTTGAGGTATCACAGTAGACTGAACCCCTAAATTACTCACAGTAAGATTTTTATTATAAAACTATTTTTATTAAATAGTGTAGTAAGTGAAAAGTCAGGAATATTTATTAGATTTTTAATAAAAATGTCTTTGTACCCAAAAGTTATTCTTTACTCTAGGTTATAAAGCTGAGTAATGAGCTTGTTAGGTGCAAAGAGTTAAGAGGATTAAAACTTTTTCGCGGTGCGAAAAATGTGTTGATATTTTTCATCACTTAAGAATTTTTATAATAGTTTAGGCATAATATAAATATACCAGACCTTGCAAGTATTGAAACAAACATGATCATGTAAAGTCAGTTTTATGAAAGTTCAATTAAAATCCAAAACCACCATTAAGACATAGGTTGCACCAAACATTGTACTCTGTCGTAAATTATAACCTGAGTCCTTTACCTTGAATGTTAGATTTATTTTGAAAATTCGTCTGATTGTTATTTGTGCTATGAATGTTATTCCTTTGAGCGGGCTGGTGATAATTAGTTACTTCTGGATAAGCCAACCCCGGTCCTTTTATTTTCATAGAACAGTACAAAAAACCAACGCATCATTAAATGTTTAAGTAACACAAAATTGTATTTTTAGCGAAATATCGTTACATATTTGAGATACAGATTCATTGATATGTCTGTATGTATGTCATTGTTTGTATGCTTATACAACAATTTCAATATATTGTAATATTTTCAACAGATATGAAAACGAAATGACATATTTTAACACGTATCACTTACCGCCGGAATGTCTGTGTAGATAAGCTTTATTGCCGAACTTTTGTGCGCCGACGAAACTGCGATTTTGATAATCGTTGCCGAAAATTCGATTCGTCTGAATTGTATTTCCATTCGATATCTGTTGGTCTGATATTCCTGATATCGTAAGGAGATATTTTACATCAAGGATCAAGTTCCACGTAATCGGAATCATATCGTAAAGTAGTGTGGTATGTAAGTAAATAAATAGTAAAATTTAATTTAATAGTAAAAAGTGAAATACAGGTTGAAATTTGGCTCAGGAGTTGCAATACTCAGAGTCACGGAAAATGTTAGGTACGTCTTACAAAACGGTAGATTTTGTAGCGTTTAATTATATTGTTATTATGTTATGTTATCTGAAAACACGAGTCTAGCGCTCGTAGCTAATCCTAGCTTAACATGGATCAAATCTGCATCTTTATCTAAAAACTTATTTCACAACTAAAGTGAAATTACTATGTCGCTTTTATGATAGTGAATCGAGCTGAGTTTCATTTGATTTTTGGTGACAACTTTAGCCATGTGACGTCATGAATTATTGAATTTCAGAGATAATTGTAACAATTAAAATACATTGAAAGAATATGTAGTTTAAATAGGAAACACCTGTTGAGATGTATGTTGCATTATGATCTGTATACGCAGCTAAATATTGTGGATCTATCCCAGAAGCTATGTGGCTTGGATTTTGATTCGGCTAAAACAATAAAAATATTATTGGAATCGTAAAATAAATATTAATATAATATAAGTACAAAAATAAACAAACATTATTTCCGAATGCACTGCTCATTGGATTCATATTTTGAAACGGTTGCACCAAATTGCCACTTACGCATCCGACACCAGAATGTGGGTGATTATACCTTTAATATAAGAAAGTAAAATGTTAAATCTATAAATGTTCAAAAAAAATTGAAATCTAATTAACTTAAAATATCAAATTACAGTTTTTTATAAATGCGCACAAAAAATAGTATATCATATATAGCACGAAACACAATTAATAAAAAATGTGTAGGTCTGTGATTTTGTTCTGATCAATATCCAAAAAGACTGGAACAATTTTACACAAACTATCAGATAGATATATCGAGGTTAAAAATTACATATCTCGGGACATTTTAAAAAATAAGATAATGTCAAGTTATTAGATAAACTCCCGCGGGATGTGATCAGGCTACCTTAATACCAAGCTACTTACATAGTAATATTATTTCCTCCTGTGCTAGTCGGTGAAAACGCAATCATTTGATTTCCCATGAGATGCTCTGAAAACGAGGATTTTATCATATATAGGTATGTACTTTATCATTATTTTATAATTTACACAGACATCAGCTCAGCTGCTATTATAACTAGATAAGGATATAAAATATAACTATCCGAAACTCTAAGCAACAAATGATTAAAAATATTACCTTAACGAAGCTGAATATTGTAGAATACAATGTTTTTAATTATAAATTAGCAAAACGGAGCGGCTTTATCCCCTTGATTTTTATATACATACTGATGAAAAAAGTAGCCTAAGGTGCTCCTTAAACTTATTATTTGTCAGTTACTCCTATCAAAATCAGTGTAGTCGGCTCGAAAATTAGCCGGAACAAATGGACAGACAATTTTTTTTTGAGCCTTGTCTTATTACTTCATATTATTTTATGGATTTACAAAAAAAAACTAGTATTTGTAAATTACAAACGACGCTAATATATATTTTATGGATACATAATGTTACCCTTTAGCTCCCCCATTAGGACTCCCTTTGAAAGAAACAAATCATTTCAAAAAATATTTGCATTTAAAATTTTACATAAAGCTATCACATTATCATTCATAATCCTACAAACCTGCATCCGTCCTTTTTTCTCGTATTATGTACCGTTCCATTCTATAATAATAATATTAATTTTGCTGAATTTAGGAAAATAAATTGTCTTTGAATTACAAATTAGTAAGAGAGGCTTAAAAAAGAAATACAAACGGCGTAGTTTAATGGCGCGAAAATTAAATGGCTACTTTTGGCATAATGGCGGAGTATTTTTGTCAAACATATACAAATGTTGTTATTTATATCATTGAAATGCATTATCATAAAGAAACCAGAGATAGGGTAATTACTTGCAAAGCTAAAAAAAGGCGCCCAAGAGCAACTAAGATTTTTTACATAATGTATATAATATACATTCATACTCAATAATTTATGAATTCATAATTTATAACGTTTATAGTTAAAACAGAAATAATTTAAAATAAATTGTTCATATTAATTTTAAATAATATACTTCAAAGGCTAAAATAATAGAGAAAAATGCTAACCACAATTTTCTTTTACTAAAGTGTAAACTATCAGCTGTCATGTTTCGGTTTTGACTTTTGACAGCAAAGGAGAATAACAAAGCGTTTCATGACCAATTATTTAATCTGTAATTGCTGATTTCATTATTAAAACTTTCAATAAATAAGAATTAGGAATAATTGTACTCAGTAAAAATATACTGCTTGTCTAATTTTTTAAATTTAAACTATCTAAAAGGTTCAAAAATATAACATATAATTAAAACAATGGAGCTTCAAGACACATACTATAACAAATCCGAATATGTTGAAACAGTATGTAAATACTATTAAATTGACTTTAAAGACCTACATTAAAATGTGTATCATTAATAACTTTAATGCTTTCAGGCATCAGGAAACAAAGTCAGTAGACAAACTGTGTTATGTGGATCTCAAAATATTGTTTTACATGGTAAAGTTATAGTGCAAAGTGATGCTATAATAAGAGGTGATTTAGCTAATGTAAAAACAGGTCGATTCTGTATTATAAGTAAAGGTTCTGTACTTAGACCGCCATTCAAAAAATTCAGTAAAGGGTTAGTAATATGTCATTTGTAAAACCTAGCCTACTTACACTTTGTTATGAGTAATGCTCTCTTTATGTAATTTTAAAAGGCATATTGATATATTAGTATTCCATGGCTTCTAATCAATTTTATTCAGCTTGTCATAATAAATAATACCTATTTCATAGAATCTTAATATTCTGCATTGTTGATGTACTGGTAAACTTGCTATATATATTATGATTTCATTACTTCTTTTCAGTTCTTATTTGTAATTTCAGAGTAGCTTTCTTCCCATTACAAATGGGTGATCATGTCTTTGTTGGAGAAAATACAGTTGTGAATGCTGCCGTTGTTGGTTCTTTTGTTTACATTGGTAAAAATGTAGTCATCGTAAGTAAAAACATGTTAACCTTATGTAATAATCACAACATATAGTTCCTTTTAAAATGTTTTACTTTTGAAGCTGGATACAATACAATTTAAAGTAAATTATTGTGTTTTAAATAAAACTAAGTATAAATTTTACTGCATTCCATGATTGTATAATAATTCCTTTTTTAAACCTCTACTGAAAAAGTATAACTTACAAATGAGAAGGTAAATTTAAGTAGTGATGTGTGAAATTGATTAAGTAGAAAACAATCTGGTTGAACAATAAATAAACTTTATGCTACACTATTCATTCAGTCTGGTCTATGATAGACCAGACTGAATGAATAGTGTAGCATAAAGTTTATTTAGTGTCTATTGTAGCAAAAATCAAAAGAAACAAGTAAAGTAAATATTATATATATTTATTTCAGGGTCGAAGATGTGTCCTTAAAGACTGCTGTATGATTGAAGATAATTCAGTGTTACCTGCTGAAACTGTTGTGCCTTCATTCGCTAGATATTCTGGAAGTCCAGCAAGATTAATCACTTCATTACCAGAGGCTACACCAGACTTAATGACAGAGTTTACTAAAAGTTATTACCAACACTTTCTACCCACAGCTGCCATTAATTAACAAATCGTTAACCCGACATTGTTAAACTGTATTTAAAATGGCTTTACTTTTAAAATTATTTATCTATGATTAAATTGATTCTTAATCAACTAATTATGTTATTTTCAATTTATGATATTGCTGTCATGTGCCTTTGGCAAATGAGAGAAACTTTACAATAATAAGTTTTACATAAGATATATATCTGTAAAGGTAAGATACGGAATATACCAACTAGACAAAATACTAATAAATAATAAATCGTTAAAGTAAAACTGAAGAAATGTATGCACGAATAAGTTATTAAGATTCTAAGTAAGAGATGCAGCAAATTTTAATACAAATATTCGCATTAATCGTTTCATTAAAGTGTAGCTGCAGTCTTATTAAAGACACCATGATAACTGTCAAATTACTTGACATATTTATCAAAGACAACGGAAATATCATCTATGTCGTTGACCGATCAAGGAACATCGATTTCGATTCGTGTTGTATTTCTGAAAAGAACGTAATATAACAAAGACAACACATACATAATTATATTAAATAAATTAAACATATTTGTATTTTAACATATTTACTGATAAGTTACAACATTTGTGGCTGAACGTAATATATACTGTTTTATAAAATATGGCATACCATTATTCCGACATGAGTATGCCAGCAGATAATATGAACGGTAAGTACGTTTTAAACTCTTAAATAAAATTACTGGATTTACAAACATCTGATGAATCTGTATTAAAAAATATTTTAGGAGAATTGATGAGTTACAATGACACCTTTATTTTAAGTTCACAGAAATCGGGCTTTTAATTTCGAAAGCCTAGAAATTAACTTTCTATTTAGTTGAGATAGGCTTATCTGAATACGTAACTAAAAATTTTTTATAATACTTCTAGTTTTAATCTTTCATCTATGTTTTTAATTGGTTTTCTCTAGCTACTATATGTATACTAAGAAAAGTTGCGCATCTCCCTAAATCTACGTTATTATACTTATAATAACTACTCTTTTCTGTAGATCAATACATTCAGGAATATCGACCTTACATGGTTCAAAATCCGGAGGCAGACTATGAGGTCAGAAGTACGGTGCTTGTTGATGGAGGAGACAGATTTGGAGTATCAGCTGTCACATTCGATAAATTTGAAGAGTTAATTTGGATGGGCAATTCTGGTGTAAGTTTATTTTATAGTATATTTTAATTTCTTATATTTAAATGTAGTTTGTTGTGTAGTTAATTCTTACAATGCTAGAACTATTTAAAATTGGCTATGATTTTATTCTTTTTGGTATCCCATGCTCATTGTCCAGCTTTTATTTAATAGAAAAGAAATTAATGAATAGAAAGTGCCATAAGTAATTTAAAACTATTTTCTTTCAACATTACCAGGATGACATCATTATGAAGAGGTTTAATAAACTTCAGCAAATCCTATCCCACTATTAAACTAACTTATTCTTAATGTAGTTAAACAATTTTACCCTTCAAAATCCTTTAATCCACCAGATAAATTTAAAACGTCTAAATGTCCATTTTTAATGTCTTATTGCCATGAGGTCTTCACATTGTCTTTGGGTGATATACTTACGTATGCTCTATATTATAAAAAAATTTCAGGGTCATGTCACAAGCTACTATGGGCCACAAATGAGGAAATACACCTCATTTCAAGTCCATATGACTGAAGAAATAAGGGACATCATAACTCTTGATCAGGGTCTCTTTATCCTGTCAAAAACACAATTAAGACATCAAATACGCCGGGGTCTGCCTAAACATACACATACGTAAGTGATAATTAACCTGAATGGTTTTCTAAACAGATTTATAATTTGAGATTTAAAAAAAAAAATTTTACAGATCTGAAAACATGACAGAGATGCAATGTATCTTTCAAGCAAGTCCCACTAAGCTACTGATGGGAGGACATCAAGATAAACTTATTGATTTTGATGTCACCAATATGACTGAATCGGTTATTGTAAGTTCATAGATGTTATCAATATTACTAGGTCGGCTTTCGACATGTGTATTGCAATTTGCTAACTTTGTAGTTTATTTATCACCCAGAAGATATTATTTGTTGCATGTGGACTCTAAAACAGATTTCTATTTACCGCAACCCTTATTACAACAAAAGTTTACGCCTTGTAATTGCAAGATATCTTTTGTTCATATTTAGCTGGTATATGTATATATATATACATATATATTTAGTCAACTCATTGGCATGTTTGGATTTAGTTTCTAGGCATGAAAATAACAGAATTAATATAAAAATAGTGTTTTACATGATTGAAACTTTGAATTTTGTGTTTACTAAGACAAAATATAATCCTCCTAGCCCATACCGGAAGATGGTTGTGCTGTATTACGCAGTGGAGGTGGCTCTCTAGTAGCCTGTGGCAGTGCAAATGGCACTGTTTCTCTGCGTGACATAAGAAGCCCAGTTGTAGCCGAGCACACCTTTAAAGCTCATAGTGCATGTTTGTCTGATTTGGACATGCAGGGTGATTTGCTTATAACCTCCGGATTTGTGCAAGCGTAAGTTTAGTTCATATTATGTTTTATAAATTCTAATTTATTTTGATTTTAATTTCAAAATACTGCTTAATCAGCCATTAGCAATGCAGTAAATGATGTATTATATAGGAGGAATCACTGAATATCATGGTCTATTGATATCTATTATAAAAATTAGGAACGTTTTAATACGTCATTATTCAAAATATGATGTTAAATAAAAAAATATAATTTACACTTGGTTCTAAGAAAGTACGTAAAGTATACGTGCATGTTTGATAAATCCCAAAAACTTATATATTTGTTTCTTTATTTTGTCTACAAAGAACTAGGGATGATACTAAAATTATTAGTAACCCCAACACAAGAATATAGCTAAGAATCATGAATATATGAGCTTTCAAATAACAAAACCGCATCAAAATGTTTCAATCGTTTTAAGAGCTATGATGACACAGTCAGATAAACACCTCAAACATAATTTATTAACAACTGATAGTTATTGTAAATAGTCAGGCTGTCTAACTTATTACTGTCTAAATTATATCATGTGGCTGCAAATGAGCTCTATCGTTATTCATCATTAAAATTATCTGTGAATGTTAGTGGTACTGTGCCGGTGGCTGAACAGTACGTGGTGGTGTGGGACGTACGTCATTTGAAGAAAGGCGGCGCCTGGACTCTGCCGGTAGCGTCCCCGCCACTGCTCCTGCATTTCCTGCCGACGGTGTCCGGCCGCGCCCTAGCATTGTCCAGCGCCGGGCATGTCGCACTACTGAATGTTAACGACAGAAGTGAAGCAGACAAGCAGTCTGTTTTCCATGTAAATATATCATTATTAATCAATATATGATAAGATTTGCATACATTTTGACACGTAATATGCAGTCAATACACTACACAGTTCCTCTATTTATTCTATCCGTCCACACCATAATTTCGTCTAAAATATTATCTCTTGTTATTGTTACTACTTTTCATTGTACCTGTTGCCCGTCTATCAGTTCTGTATTTCGAGACGTCATTCGAGTTTCAATTTATACTTAAGCATTGTTAAAACTTTATATAAATATAAAACAGATTGTACTTAAAACTAGATTCAAATTAAGTCACATCTGGCCGTCGTTAATTTAATGAAAGATATTTATCTAGGTTGACACCCAAGGTTCTTTCTGCAGCGTGATGGATGTCTCCTCAAACAGTCAAGCGTACATCTTTGGAGATCAAGCTGGACATCTGCATTTGTTTTCCTCAAAGCATAACAACGAGCCTGTCTTTAACAACTTTTCAAGGTATCATCCGTAAAATATTACCGTATATGTTATTTTGGTTATTACTAAGGAAAAAAAATTGTCCGAACTACAAACTTAAAAGTGCTAACAGCAAACACAACAATACATATCATATAATTTTCTAAGGCTATTAAAAAACATGTCTCAATCATAGGTGTAAAGGATTGATGTTTTTATAATTAATTGTGATTTGGTATTCACACTATAAGGCATATATACTTCGTAACTGTTTAAATGACTTACGATGTAAGAAATTAGCACGTATTAAAAAGATATGTCAAGTGATTCTTAAGTACGTAAATGTTCCATGTCATAAAGAAAAGGTGTCATATTTCCATCTTTGAACGGAGGTATGTGCCTTGGCCGGAATTTATTATTTTAGAAAAAAATTACTCTCGCCCATTTAAGCTTTGAAAACATGATCAATGTGCGTAAATCGGATTTTGGTAATATCATCTCTAATATTTCGTAATAACATGTTTGTGACATGAAAACTTTATATAGTAGCTTAAACTAGGTATTTAATATTGTGATTGTATTCTTCTGTATTCAGGGAGACGCAGTTCGCAACTCCAGTGAGGCTACCATACGTGGGTTTCAGCGAATCGTTCAAGTTCTCTTCTATTCCATTGCCACCACTCGCCACAGGTACAAAGTGGTTCCATGAACTTCCCGATGAATTCCTGAAGAAGGTGCATAGGTGAGAATTCACTAAATTTATATTGTGAAAGTTAAATAAACGTACGGTTCCCCTGATGGTTACGCTCGCTCATGTACACTTCTACGATCGAGGAACCTCCTAAGAAACATATCACTTATTATCGACCTTAAAATCTTAGCGGCGTTAGATATATTAATTTATATATAATATTGTAATGCTGCCGATCTTATTTATACAATAACTATAGCAATGCCAGCTAGACATAATAAAAAATGAAATAAAAGTGATTTATACTAAGCTACCATAGCACTTTGAATGATTAAGTTTGTCATTCTCACAATATTATCAAAAACCACTGTTAAAAACGACTGAAAGATAATTTATTTTATTTAATATAATAGAATATGTAAGTTATCTGTAAATAACATTCTATTATAGTGATTTAATTAGAATCTAACTTTCAGGAAACCAAAACCAATTGATCCGGAAGTGCTTAGGACGATGAAAATGAAAGGTCCCATTGGGTATGCTCCCAACCCACGTACAAGACGCCGTAATCAGGTAATAGAATATATTAGTCCCTAAATTGTATGATGGACTCGATTTTTGTTTTTTTGTGTTATTGCTATACCTTTTAATAATAACTAGCTGTTCTCGCGATTTCGGCTGCATGAAATTCTTATTTTTTTATTAATAAAAAAAATGTGACATAAAAGTAGCCTAATTTTCTCCTCATTATATCAGCTGTCTTCTAGTCACGTCAAAATCAAGTCAACGATTGCAGAGATAACCAGAACAGACAACAGACATACAAAAATTCTAAAGTATATTATTTCGGTATGTGTACCGTGTATACATCATATGCATTAAGTAATAGCGGTTATTTTAATATTACAACGGATTGTTATTTATCTGTGTAAATGATATCATACTAATATACTTAATTTATATTTTTCAGTATCCATACATTGATGACAATCTGGAAGATCTAAACAAACCAAAAACCAGTGACGATGCTGCCGTCACTCCGAAACCTATTCCAAAAGAATATCAAAAAGTATTTGATCTTTTTATTCTTATATTGATAAATTTAAGCAAAAATTTTTTGTAAAATGAATAACAAAAATTATAAAAATCAATAAACCTGTAAAAATGTACATTTTTTGTGCCTCAAAGATTAATAATGGCAATGTCATGGGTTGTTACAAAACTCCACCCGAATCGATATTTATGAAATTTAGTCTCCATATCGGGTGGTTCTTAGAATCTGTCAACATCTATCTGTATATTTTCATACCTCTAAGTGAAAAGTATGATCTATTCTCAATATATTTTTGCGTAAATTTTTTGACATGCAACATTAAAAAAATAGCCTTAAATTTCTACCCTCTTACTATAAAACCCCATTCTTTAATCGCGATATATTTATGTAGCAACACAACGATTGATGGCTCAGCTAGTAGAATTATAAAATTACTGTTAGGAAAAGTTTCTTTGAAAAAGCTTTGATGTATATTTATCAAAAATTGCCTTATAGGTTTGTTCAGTAAGATGTAGTTTGATAATATTATTTTATATTTTAGGTGGAAATATCGTACACTAAAAATGAGCCCAATCAGACTCTGGAGAAGAACAACAGGACTCGGCTGCCAGGAATCGAAGCTACTTTGCCGAATTCTTATTGCAATCCGATGATTCAGGTAACTTGTATTTTACTTAGTAACATGTCACGAGTGTTGCATATTTAAATAGAATATACTTCAATGGATTAAACACGCGATTTATTAAATAATTTCGCAATCATTTACAAGGATTTATTACGTTTCTTTGTTTAATACGTTAAAATGGTTATTTTGTATGTTTTTTGAAATACTCAAAAAATGGTTACCATTATACCAAGCTGTACGTACATGTTCTCAAATCCTCAAAAGGCATTATTCACCCTTTAATCAAAATGATCTACCTACCTTAATTTTCAGAGAGTGTGTATCGATATGAACACTTCAATCATCCTTATTCATAATATAACATCACTTTTCTTCAAATATGGAGAAAATATTAAATTTCAAAACAAAGCAATGACTTATATAATGAAATGGCACAGCAAAATTATAATAAAATCATATAATATGAATCGCATAATTTAAATTTCGAACAAAAATTGTCTAACAGTACTTAAAAATTTTAGTTCTTGAAGGAGTAGTCACTTGGCGAAACTAATTTAGATTTTTGATTAAATGCTATAATATAATTTAATTGCTTTATAATATTTTCATCATTTTATGTATTTTTTAATTATTATATTACTTGAATGTTTTTTTCCGTATACTAGTTGGTTAAACATTTTATTTCATTTCCAGATCTTATACAACATGCCGTCGCTGAAGTCTACGCTGATCGCACACACTTGCGCCAAGGAGTTTTGTCTCACTTGCGAATTAGGTGTGTTGTTGAGTTTATTATTTTTAACTTGCGTAGCGATTTATAAGAAATGTAGGGAATTGGGAATCTCATTACCATTAGGTATACGCCATTCTTAAATTAACTATAATTTAACTTTGTTTCTGTTACCAATTAGAGTTTGTTGTAGTACATTCTTATTTTATTGTTTTCAAGTGAATCGATTGTTACGTTGGGGCATTATTGCCTATAATAGGATAACAATAGGTCCCTGTGTTATTTAAGCGTTTCCATTAGTTTTAAATTTTGAAGTGCATGTGTGACCGTACTTCTTCATCGAAATATGTAAAGGAGAATTAACACAATATATAATGCAAATTTTGTATTCTTTTACAACCATAATTTTCGCAATTTCAATTTATTTAGTTTAAATGCTTTCATCCCATTAATTGCCCGTTTAAAGCTTTTTTTTAACACCCTTCTTTTATTTTATTTTTTTCTTAAGGAAAATGCCCAATTGCCTTTTGATGTTATACGATTTGCAACTACTAGTCACTTAAATATTTAAAAGTATTGTAGTACCATAAATTGTCGAAATTTGTGACTTAGCATTAGATTTCTCATTATTTAAGGATATGTTATATTGTATTAATCTCAATCGTTTTTAGTATAAGTCAAGGTGAAGGTTACTTTCATGTCTTAATGAATTATTATAAAATCGTAAAGGAAAATAGGTTAGTCTTAAAAACTATCGCATATTTACATAATCACGATACACAATGCACTTACATTCAAATATATCTTACTCTTCTCATAATATTTATAACCAAAAAAGAAAAAAAAACATAAAAATTATAAAAAATTTAAACTATAAAAAAAAGCTTGTATTCAACATTACAATAAAAATTGAGGCAAAATGCCCTACGATGTAATAAGTGTTCTATATATAGGAAAAGTCATGTTACGCAAGTGTGTGTATTCGAATTTACAAATATATCATTAATGCAAGAAGTGTTTTATTTATAAATATTTCACAAGTATATAGAATTTTCTTATAGTTTTAAATTTTATCTAACCCTTATTAAGAACTTCAAAAACTTGTATTAATTTGAAGTTTTATAAAATAAATGTCACATCATTATGTTAATGGTAAATTAAGTACGAAGTCTTAGCAATATATTACTAAAAATCTTCATGGCTTATCTTCCGTAAATAACTAGCCATATGCACTTGGGCATTGTCCTTTAATGGTACAAGAAAATAATATCCTGGAAGCAAATTGGTTGACAACATGTCAAGATCGAGGTCTTCCAGATCTCGAATGGAGATACCTTTTCCATTGTACCATGATCCTTTCCAGGTTTTCTATTCAGGATGCTAGACACATCCGGGGGCGCTCCGTGTCAAGCAACTAACTTCTTGCGGGCATTCCGCACTGTGCCTGAGGCGGCTGCTCTTGGACTTATTTTGCCTGACCGCGGCACTGATCGCAAAATCGATCTAGTTGCCTTAATACAGGTAATCGCATGGGGCTGTAAATATGGCGCTTTACATAACAAACATAAGACACGATAAACGGTTACGGACTAACGGCTGTAAGGTGATATCTGACTAAAGACTGTGGCTCAAGCTTTAAACGGCCATATATTTATTGATAGCTTAACCGCGCAACTTCGTATGCACCACATCGTATAATATACGAATTTTGAGAAACCTTAAATTGTTGTCTAAGTGAGCCAACGTAAAAAGATATTTCAGGTGTCTTTTTACAAATTTTATAGTTTACCCAGCAGAAGCTCTCAAAAATAATATATCTCCCAATTTCCCAAAATTTTTCATTGATGGTCCGCTTCTATTAGCCTATAGCTTTCGTGATGAATGAGCTATACGACACAGAAAGAGTTTTCAATTAGTAATAGTAGTTGTTGAAATGAACGCGATCAGTCAAACAAACGAACAAACTTCTCAGTTTTATAAAATGAATAATAATCAACGCATGATAATACTCAGCAACGTTTGGCTGGAGACTGAATACTTTTTAACATTTTAAATAGCTCGTTCCCTGTGCCATTGGAGTTGAGTATTACAACGTATGGTTCATTCGGCTTCGGTATGAATTCCTCATCTTTGTTTATTTACATTTCGGGAATTTTATGGTGGCTGAAGTTTTATAACAAGTCCTTAAATGTTTCTATGACTGAAAATGGTAAGTGTTAACATAAAATCAAATGATAAGAATAAGAATAGAGTTACGAAATCATAGCCCTTTCAAAAAAACATCATTGCTTCAGGATGTTTGTTAGCTGTTATACGGAAGAAAAAATTTCTTAATATGGTAAGGGTAGATACTTCTAGACTACTTCATTACTTCTAATGAAGTAATAAGAATTGATTCAGTCTTGTTACCTTTATGATCTTAGATGCTAATAGGTTATTTTACCGAATTCCAGAGCTGGAACAGATTTATATTGCACCAAATACATTACGAACTTTTGGAGACACGCAAGAAAGAGAAAGAACTAGCGATTCTAGCTCAGAACGCAAGTCCTCCGAAGCCGCGATTGAAGAATCACTTAAAGAAATCAATTAACGGGCAGATTGAAGAATTTAAATACACTGAGCTAGAATTTCTTGGGCCCTCACAACATGAGCACGTTTTAAAAAATGGGTTAGATGAAAAATGGAAAGATAATGGGGTAGATGAAGGTATACAAGACTACACATTAACGGGCTTTGATATAGCTTACTATTGATTAATGAAACGCAAAAGTAGGTGACATCAGCGTTATACAACGTTGGATAGACCAATAACTTAATATTTATGTTAAATTAAATAAAATGATAATTGATTGAAATGGAACTGATGTCGAAATGTCAATAAAATTATGTTGCCTGTTTAACCTAACCGGCGCATCGTGGACTTCCTGCATAAGTAGCAATGAAAATTAATTTAATTTTCATCTAAAATTTTAGTAATACTGATATTATTTTACTTTTATTATCTGTAGCAGTCACTATTAATCCGGGGATTCTACAGAAAAATGTTGACAAAGAATTGTCAAATAGCAAGTGTTCTGAGTGGGAGGAATCTGAAATCTCAAAATTGTTTGCTATCGCCCGTCAGCAGCTGAATAGATGTCTTAAATGCAATAAAGAAGTAAGTTATCATTTCATTTTTGAAAAATCACAATATATATTAATATATTCAATTTGAAACTTTATATAATTATTGATAATATAATTGTAGTTTCCCATGGCCATAAAGTTATGGATTCTTAATATGTATTTGTGATAAGTTTATAATGTATGTTTTATGTAGTATATAATGGAAATTGTGATATAAAATGATACACGTGACATAATTGTAATAGCGTCTCCAGATTTTCATTGCGTCTTATATTTTAGGAAGAACGTGAATCAGTAGTATTAGCGTGCGCTCTTCAATACGCATCGGTAAGAGACAATGATCGATCTAACGGCGGTTTTCTGGAACTGGTACGGGCATCTTTGTGTGCACGTAGATCTACGCCCGCATGGTGCGAACGTTGTTCTAAATTCACTCCCACAACGCAGCGTGGCCGACTTGTGAGGTATCGCTTACATAAAGTTCTATTAATTTACTGATCTTAAAACTTGTAATAACAAGTATTTTATGAACTAGAAAGTAAGCAACCTGATTATAAATGAATAGTTGAAATTTTTAAGTCACGAACTACCTTTAACACACACGTGGTTTTGATATTATTGTGAATAATTAAATAAAATTTATAAAATGTTCCCTGAGAATTGTACCATCGGTTTCAACAATTTTACCAGTTATGTTGCGATTTTTGTATGAAACACGCTTTTCAGGTTGCCGCCGATTTTGGCGATAAATTGCGGGGGAGTATCGGCTGAAGAAAAAGTTTGTTGGGCAAAGGGGGCTTCGAAAGAAATGGTAATTTTATATTTTCAGATGGAAGTAACAATGAATATTCCGTAACTGGTTGTATATTTCGTAATTTTAGACAGAGGCAGTAAAACGAGGTGGTAACGGCAAACCTTGTAGATACGGGCTGCACTGCGCTCGTCCTGGCTGCAGATTTAAGCATCCTGACAGGTAGTTTTAGGTTATGTATATTTTTTATGATATTTTATTATTATCATATCATGGTCCTTAATAATGACCATACGTTGTACCTTCTGGGGTATAGTGTAGACGTATTTTTATAACTATTCTAATAATAATAACCTATTCCTTTACAAGGAATGATCACGGGCATTTTGGTTTAGCAAAAGAACTCCTTTCTCTAAAATTCATGAGTCGTAGGTTCGATTCTTGCGTGATCTAACGTGTTTATATGTAGTTTTCTAATTTCTAAAGTACATTATTCGTATACCTATTGAACTTTCAAGCATGTTTTGACTTCAATCTGTAAAGTTCCAAAGGCTGGAAATAAAAATAAATGTATCGACAGCACACCATAAATAATTGAATAAGTCATAGGCTCGAAGAAGCGGCGGTCGAGGATTATAATTTAAAAAATATATGCCTTATAAAATAATTTTTCATTATGGAATTATTTTAATGTATAGATATTTCGGCAATATTCGTTTTGCAGACCGACCGTTTCATCTCAAACCAACACTATGAAGAACGATATGCAAGATATTAATTGTGTCGTACCTCATCACTTACACATTCGTTTGCAATCTGATGGCGATATCGTTATCAATGATAAGGTAACAATCTGTAGCTAAAGAATTTTTTTTAAGTTATGTGGGGTAAGCATGCATTCGATTCACCCGATGGGGAGCGATTACCGTCGCCCATTTGTCAATGGGCAATGACACCCAAGACCAAGGCTTAGAGGCGCGTTACCGGGCTTTAAGAAATGAGTACGCTTCTTGAAAGTCACCAAATCGTATCGTATCGAATTTTTCCGGTGGAAACTAATAGAACAGTGGTTGAAATCTTTACTAATATTTTTCAATATTGTATTTTGATGGTGTTATTAAAATAACCATTTTAAAAAATAATCCAATCAAGAGCGATCCGGTGGACAAACAAGATGTGAACAAGCATAAAAAGAAGACTCAGTCTGAAGTCGAATATACTTTAACCGCAGTAGTCGTGTGTATTGAAGACAACCCGAGGAATCTTGTTGCGTACATACGAGTGGTCGAAAAGGATGACGTTAGTTGGTACCTTTACAACGATTTATGGTATGTTAACATTTTTTCATAGTTTCTAGCTTATTTGTATATGAGATACTCTCTCTGCGAGGGGGCAATTATGTTAAAAAAAATTCACATTTTCTTGGCGAACATCAAGAAATATACTTCAACTACAGTCCATTTGAAACAAATACATTTTGACGTTTCACATATTTCCTTACACACTAACTTTGTTCCGACGTCCACTTAATTTCAAATAATATGAGTACTGAAATTTCAAAGAAAAAAAGTAAATGTCATTGATTTTGACATTCCTGTTTGATACTATAATGTTTATTATAAAAACAATTTAACTAACTGAAAACAAAAACAAAAAAATCAAAATTAGTAAACATTAATTCAATATGTTATTATATACACTGCACTAGTGTGTATGAAATTCATAATCAGTACCAACATCGCAGTAATCGGACAAATGTATCATGTTCAAAAATTTGCGTTAATTCATTCCAAACCACTTTTTTTCTAATAAACAGATATAATTAGGTTCAAATTTTAATATTTATTGAATCCAAACTTTCAATGAAAACATCTAAGGCTGACAGAAAAATACTGTATTTAACTTATAAGTAGGCGGAGAGTGCTGTTTATAAAAAATTAAACTTTTAAGTAAGTTAGCAGTTATTTTATTTCACAAAACGTAAAAACATCGAAAGCAAACATAGAATACAGGTTTTTATATAAAAATAATTTTTGACAATGCATAATTACCTATAGATTGCGATTTGATAAACCTCTTAGAGTAGGTGTAGGGTGAGAAGTTTGTGATTCTCCTAAAGTTCTTCTCAATAGCGCAATATTGATTTTAGCATAGTAAAAGTTAGCGAAGATGAAGTATGCCAGTTCAGTCCGTGGTGGAAGTCTCCGTGTGTTTTGTTCTATAGCAGTCTCCGAGCGCTTCACACGAAAGATGTTGCGAATACTTCCTAGCTGTTGTTTTATGGACCGTTTGCTTATTGGTAAGTTTAAGTTTGTAAGTTTGGTAAGTTGTAATACATACGATTAAAAATAAACAATAATGATAATGAGGTGAATCCGGTAATGTGATGTGTGAAGGTCAGCTGTTTAAAGAGATTTGGAAATATTTTATATCCTTATCAGCAATATGAAGGTGTTGACTAAAAGCAAATAATATGTACTTATTTTTAGGTAACTTAAATGTATATACCAACATTTCGTTCCAACCTCACACAGCTAGTGCTAATCTATGTCTATCTATAGCCAGACAACTAGAGATGAAAAATATCTTCATAAGAACATACTCTAGGTTTAGCAGAAGGTTCCCAAAAAATTTCATGAAAACCGGTTCAGATCTTTTATAGGCATTAGGAGGAACATACACTTTATTATAGTGAATTAGATTCACACGGTGGGTTAAGAATCCGAAAGAAATATACAAACTGAACTATTATACACATGTTATATTGACTTGGGTCCAGTTAACCCACCAAAAAAGGACATTGCACAAGGTTATTCTATATTATCCGCGTTTACACAACAAGCAATAAAAGAAAAAAAATTATAACAACAACAGTCCGTCAATCAGTCAGTATAGTTCCATAAGCGTATTAATTGTACATAATTATCTTCTATTACGAATGTGTCAAGTAATAACATTATTAATATTTTGCAGCAACGGTCCAGATAAAGAAGATGTTAAGTTTATGCGGTAATTTATATTGCTTTTAAAATGTCCAATAAGATTAATTTTTGATAGGTATAACGCGAGGATACTTGAAATATCCGTTTACATTTTATCAATATCAGTTGATCCGTTTACGAGATCGTATTGACAGAACCGTGCAGAAGTATTTGTTTTAGAAATATACGATGCCTTAATGGATACAGTCGACTTATGTATAAAATTATGCCTTGTTCATAAAGTTGCAAATATCGCTGTTCTAGTAGGTGGCTAAGTTAGAATAGGATATTTTGTGATTCCGAACGGTTTTTAAAGAAACAAAACACTCCATTATTTCATAACTAGGTTAAGTAGCATAGATAATTACGTTTTCGATAGGTGAAAGGTTCCATTAATGGTAGGCACAAAAATAGTTACGAAATATTTTAAAGGTAGAAAAGCTAGCAGATATGTTTTTTCATAGCAATATTTCTCGAAGGCCGATTTTATAAATGGAATATAAAAAAAATTAAACACGCGAATTTTTTTATCAAATTAACGTTAACCAAATTGCAATTTAAAAGCATAATAGTTAAAGCATAATTTGTATAACAATTGTCCGTGAAAATCTCATAAGTATAGGCCTTTATAATTCTTCCATAAACGCTAAACAGATTATAAAAGAGGAAGACAAAATATATTTCTAATTATTTTTATACATGAAGAAGACAGCTTTTAAAATTTTATATGTTGTAATGTTAACAATTTAAACAACAATGATATTTTTTATAATTCGGTTGGGATTTTTGACAGAGAATAATGCTGGATTAGGTACAGGAATAAGTCTGTCAATGAAGTGTTAGTTAAAAGTGTAATCAAGGCAAGATAATTTAAATATTTATGGCAAGATTGTTGAACAAATAATTATTGATCAAAGTTAGTATATTAGTCCTGGGATACAAACTGGTTTGCGTGTATATCGACGATATAAATTATGTAAAAATGTCTTGAAATCGTTTTCAGCAGTGTGTTATTTTCTGTAAGAACCCAACATCGTATCTATATTAATTTTTGTCATTTAAATGTTTGATGTGTCGATAACATTTTACAATTCTGAGCGAATGATAAAATCAGTATTTTCTTTTGTATTAATTTAATTGTTTTAATATTTTTATATGGTGGCTGGATTAAAACGCTGTAAAAACTTAGATTGTTTTATTTACTACCCTTAAAGTTGAAATTAACATAAGAAATCTGTTCAATGAAAGTAATTATTTACCTACTGTATCTTGAGCGAATAAAAAAATCTTTGCCAACTTCTTTATGAAGAATCCACCTTTCTTCTTTTTTTCATATAAAACTCAGCTTTATGATGTTCATCCAACATCTTGGACTGTTCGTATCTAGTCGTAGCAACTTTCTTAATTTCCTCGTAAACTGTTGGGTAACATGCTACGTAGCTTTCAAAGTCTTCTCTGTCCAATCTAAAGAGTTCACAGTTCGTGACAGCGACTGCAGAAGCAGTGCGTAATCTATGACTCTTAATAAGAGCGACCTCGCCAAAGAAATCTCCGTCTTCCAAATGGCATACTTCTTTCCCAGATTCACAGTAAATTGCTACAGTGCCTTTATGAATGAAATAAAGACAATCTCCTAAAATATCAGTACAATAGTAGTAACATATCTTAAAACTTATAAAACTAGTCTAGAGACTAGACATATTGCATATGAAAACATTTCAAAACGATTCTTTTAATTCGAAGTTATTAAAGGTACGGAAAAATATATGGTTATATATATAATATATAAAATTTAGTCGAATTAATGCATATTAGACTCCAAAAAGGGTCTATTAAACCTTAGTTACCTATAGTTTTAATTTTCATTATGATATCACCAGCAATGAATATTACAATTCTAAGCTTTGCTCCAATTTGAAACAGCAGCGCTCCGGGAAGTTGCTTTAGAAATGTTACATCTCGCACCAATTGTCTACCTGTGTGCATTATTATATCTTCCCGTAATTGTCCAGAGACACAAGACATCATGCGAGATTCCTAAAAATAAAATTTAAATTCATAATATACGTCTTTAAATAAAGAAATTGATCGTAGATATTCGAAACTTTATGTTTTTAAAGGAGCTACCTTTATCTGTGGTTGCGTTTATTTGTTTTCGCATACAAGTAGTATGGTAGCAGTATTTAGAGAGCTATTTTTATGAAACTTTGTACACATTGGCGGAAAAAGGGAAACGAAGAAAGTTAAGGGGTGTTCGCAAGTACCGCTGTTCACACAGAACCACCAATTTTTATACGATTTAGCCCGACGTTTGCAGTTGCGTATTAAGACGCAATTTGTTTTTGATTTTAAAACTTTGTAAAGAAAAAAGTGATTGTAAATTCTTAACTCAAGTCACGTCTAGATCACGGTCGTGAAATATTAAATACCATTAACTATGTAACTTCTGTCGTATGTTTAAATTATATTACTTAAAATTAAGTTGAACTTAGAAAATCGTATGCTCTCCAGAGAGCAAAGTAACTTACGACGAAGAAATGTGATTGAAATCCAATCGCATAAAATTTGAGAACTTTGTTTTTAATTCTCAATGGGAGTTTCTTTTGATTCAAATACATTTCAACTTGTTTGGCCATTATAAAGTATTGAGCTCGAGCGGATTCCGTGCCGAATAAGGTTATAATGTATTTAAAACCACAGTGAAGTACTAAAAGCTGTAATATTACACAAGTAAATATTAAAAACATTCAAAAGTATGGTAAGAAGTTGAAATAAGTACAAACGTACCTGAGAAATAAACCACGCAATAATAAAGAATGTTTGAAAGCATCCGTCTTTTTCAAGAATGTTTATATTTGCGTTTCCTCTTAGCATACCAACTGGAAATGTTTAATTATTTAATTGTGCTAAATGAGGTTCATAAATCATCTTTGATCTTACCATTTCATAAATATCGTCCTGCAATACTTGTTTACGGAGATAGATTTTCCGCCGGGTCTTACATAAATTAGGTTACTGATTTTTAAACTATCAGGCTTTAAAACGGATTATTTTATATAAAATTAACATACTTTGACCATACTCATAGATTGTAACTGTAGTCACGTCTTGGAATATAAGTCATAGTATTACCCATTGTGTATATTTCTTACTTGTATAAAATTCCTGACCAAATATCTCACCAGCTCTATCTAAAGCGTAAACGTATCGCGTCGTAGATGTTTCATTCCATAGCTTTCCAATGGTTATCCACGAACAATTTCTAGGTACTGCTGGAGTGTAAGTATTTTCATAAATGTATTCAACGGCGTATTGAAAGTACATGTTCCAATTTATATACGCCAGTAGAAGAAGAGTTATTTCAAGCGCAGTTTTAGAGGAAATCTTAATAAAAATATTTTTATATATTAATTATACGAATGTTTATTTCTAATGCTCTAAATAATTAATTAATCATGCAATTCTATTTGATACTTTTCCTTCTAGGGAATAGTATTTTGACCAAAATATTAAACGAAATATACTATATTGGTGACTATTTTTGTTTGGCTCAATATAAACTTCCTTGAAAGCAGTTTCCGTGTTTAATGCATATACATCTAAATGTAGTCAGTAATAGTTATACTCACTCTAATACCTAGTACAAGACATAAATTGTTAAAATATTTGAACAAATTTATCAATCGAATGACTTTCATAGATGTTAGTAACAATTTCAGGGAAATATTCTCGTAATTAAAAACGCTCAGAAAAATATTTGAGACCGTCAAGAGGTCTGGTATAAACCAAGTTGTGCTATATTTGAAGATAATACTTCTAAGTTCCAATATTACTTCGGGGCTAGTTTTCCCAATAGTGTAGCCCACGAAAAAATTAGATATTATATTAAGAAAATAGATATTGTCAAGGGCACATAAGATACATTCTTCTTTTATCTGTAATTAAAAAACATACATGATAATTGTGTCTATGCTTTACACATATTGATATATATCAATAGAGTAGTAAATAAGTTAAGTGGAATTTTTGCATATTATATTCTGTTATGATATCATATGGGTTTCGACCTAAGGTACCATCACGTAAGCCTAGGCTTCTAACACAACTGAAAATTTATGTCTTGCTTTTAGCTTAATATTTTTCATATCGGAGATAAGGGTTACTTGGTAATCGGTATTTACATACAATGCTTTCTTGTATGTATACAGTATTTGCGGTGTTCGAGAACTTTATAACATTAGTTAACTGCCCGTTAAATGTCTCATAATTATAAGTCTATATTAGAGATTAATCAGTGCAAACAAAAATAGTATATATATAGTATTTCCTGTATAAGTATGGTATATGCGTTAAAAATTCTGTTAATCTGATGAAAGCTTCTACTAAATTCTGACAAGACATTTTATAAGTAAATTTACAATTCGTTTTTGATTGTTAGTCTTTTTCTTGATGAAAAGTTTAAGAATTACGTAAATAACAAATAAAGCAGATGACATACATATTCCAATGGATCTTTTCTAGAGTAATGCACTGCGAGCAAAATATCATATACAATAATTATCGTCGCAAATATGCATTCCATCCACATGCGTAAGTTGCTATAGGGGTGTATCGTCCAGGGATATTTTACATATTGAAGAAACTTTACAGCGCTTAGTCCAGAGTAAGATCTGCATATAAGATTAAAATACAGAATTCAATGAGTATCTTACAAATGTATAAAACTTCTTAGATATGAAATCATCTGGTATCTGCAAAATATAATTTATTTTCGACCGCGTTATATTT
>JAOSYY010000012.1:12433396-12458581 GCA_025727935.1 Hebomoia glaucippe | reverse complement strand
ACAAATGTTATTATTTTATTACAGTCACGTAAAAAATAATTAAAACATATAAAATATTCAACATACAATTTACATTAATTGACTTACAGAAATGGGTAAATTTAAGGACTTTCAAAATATGACTCGAGAAGATTTGTTACTTGACCACTGTCAAACTGTCAAAACTTTGTGTGGCATACAATTTACGGGAAGAATATACAAAAATCACAGAAACAATGTATCAAAAATAAAAGGAATCGCAGGGAACCGGTTCTTGTGAAACAAACATGTATATGTATAGAACGAATTGAAGACATTAAATTCAAAGATATTTTAAAAATTGACATACGAACTCGAGTTTTTGAAACTTTACTTAGTTTTATTTTGAGCATGTTAAAAATTTTAGACAAAAGCCGAAATGCGTTGTTTCGTGGCCTTGTGACCATTATTGAGTTCGTGGCCCAGTGTTAACATTTAGTTATTAGTATTAAAAAAATGTAATATAAATTTTATAATTTTAAATATAAGTACAATACGAACCTTTTTCATTATGGCCTTACATTTATGAACTCCCACGCATTTTATAATAGAAATACAATAATCATATAAAATTTTATGATACAGAATCATTGTACTTAACGATATACTTATTATCCGCTTACAAACATTCTAGACCCTTTCTTTTAAAGCCACTTGGACCTTGTTCACCCTCACAATTTTAATCCATAAATTTTACAATTTTTTTAGATAAAATTTTTAATATTTATAGTAAAAGATTAATTCGATACAATTATTAGAATTATTCATTAATATAAGTAAATGTACTCAACATTTTCATCTTAACCACTACTAGTTTATATATTTATATAATTTAACGCGAATATAATAAATTGCCTATTGTAACCGGAGAAGATTACTATTTTTTAAATTTTCAAGATTATTATTATTATTATTATTATCATTGACCGCATAAACAAAAAAAAAATAACTATTAAAACAAACAATTAAACAACACATTATTCTTCTACCTTATCATGATCTACTATTACTGAATATTTTAACAGAGTTTTAAGATGTTGATTCCTGAGTAACCGTATGTCGTTTATTAATATCTACGAATAATTCTAACCCTACGACATTTGCCATCGCCTTCATCATCACTATCAAATGATGACTGCCGATTGTAGTGCATTAACGCGTGCACGTCGGGATTCAAAGGTAGTACTGGAAATGATGAACGGCGAACCATCGGCACAGGACGTGCTCCTGAAGAAATAAAAATTACTTTGTAATCGTAGATACGATAGTAATTATTATATAAAAAGTTCTATCTCAAAATCTCGAATCTTGCAATTTGTGCCCTGAAAAAATTACAATCAGCGATCGTGTGCAAAATAAAAAAATTGAATGCTATAATAATTATTATAATTTCGTGAGCAATCAATTCTTTGAAATCGTTGAAAAGCACTAATTTGTGATGTTCTGTTGAAAAAATTCTATGTACGAGTACCTCATATTTACTTAGGTACAGTACCGACAATTCAAATGATTTTAGGAATAAATGAAAATCTCTTTTATTCATATTGAATGTCACAGATGAATCTTTATTATACCATTTGAAATATACGAATAAATACAAATTTGTTTTGTTTGCTTTTGTATTCGAAATAACTAACACATTTTTTGATTTATAAAATCTTTTAGATGTACAAAATGACGATAGAAAAATTTCTGCATGAAATAATATTTAACAAAACATGTATTTCATGTTTTCAATTGTGAATTATAGAAGCGTCACCTAGCTGTCAAATTGAAAAAAAAAAAACACCTGTATTGCTATATGTAATACAATGTGACAAAGACTACGACCACAAGGCAAAGTCTAATTTAATTTATGAACAAAAGAATTGGCACAGCTTTTTCTCTCAATTTTATTTTAATAACAACATTAAAATGCTTTAAATGTGCAATTATTCATGCCGATAAGTGAAAACATTATTGCTGAAACTGAAAAGCTTATTGTATGAAAGCGATAAGAATACTCAATATCGAAAATATATCTTACCTTCATCTATTTCAGTCGTCTGATAGACCTTATAAAGAAAAAAATAAAAAAGAGGACAGTTTAGACGATTACAGTTATACACATAAACATTCGCATAACAAATAATTAATTTGACCATACTAGTATGATATATTATCTAAATTCCTCTCGACATTAAGTCTTTGTCTTCTAAACTTAAACTTAAAGTCCAAAATTTTTCATCGTATTATCCTTATCGAATCTGAAAAACCCATGTCTAGTATAATCAAACTTAGAACAAGAAGTGCTGTTATGTTTAAAATTAATAAACAAAAGCTTTGTACAACATTGATGAGAGCGACAAATTATGTGGCACTTACCGATAAGTTTGGCAATAGATTGTCGTTTCACTAGTTTGGGTTCTGTATTTGATTCACCAATTGACGCGGGCGCTGTTTCCGTCTGTGGCTTCTTATCGCTTAGATAAGAATTTATCGACTCTCCCCTCATATATGGTCTACTTTTACGCGGTGGGTCCTTTTCTTCAGGAGCATCCGTTACTGTTTCAGCTATTTGAAACAACTGAAAGCCAAATTTACTAGATTCCCGCCTTAATGGCTTTTTGTTAGCAAATTCTGCGAGTGACTGTCTTCTCCCATCCGTATTGAGATTTTTCTTCCTCTCTTCTTTTTCTTTAAACACATCGACAGCAGCATTTATGACCAGCAGCACAAGAAACACAGTAATTCCTATCATAGATATAGAGTTGTCATCGTCCATAATTGCCTTTTTATTTATTTCTGGTTTGGTATGTTTGCTAGTCTCGAATGTGTCCAAAACGTTGCATGTGCCTTTGGAGAACATTGAAATCGAATTGCGTTTTGTTGAAATTTTTGCCGAAAGACTTCGTTTTATTTTTGGCTGGTTATCGACCGCCGCGATTTTTGTTTCTTCAACATGATTGTTCATAGCCGTAAACCACATGTTAACATTGTATAGGCAGTAAATAATAAGAAAGAAAATACAAAACAAGATCTTACGTTCGTTCATGTTTACATTGCAGAATCCTGGTTTGTTTTGACAAAGCCCGTGCTCCGTGGGCTTCTATTCACGTACTGATCGTTATTAGAACACTCTTAGTTTACATTTCATTTGTATTTTACTTTAATTGCTGGATATTTAGGCGTATTTTTGCTAGCGAAATGTTGCCGTGGTATGTTGTTGTATCGAGTAGGGTGCGGACTGCGCATGTGCAGTTCACCACTAACAGAGGGAGATGTAGAATAATTATTAAGTATAAGTTACGACTTATTTTTTAACGTTAGAATACTTGAAGCAAAATCTAAGTACTTCGATTAGTTTTTATTAATTTTTCTATGCATAGAAATGTGTTTGATATCACAACACTTCTAGATTTATTATTTTATATAATCTGTGGCTATGACGGCTAGGTCACATAAAATATCTTATCATATTAGTTTCATACAAGCACTAATTAAATCTATGTATTTTGTGCTAGATGTGCTTACCATTAAACATAGTCTATTATAGTTGCTACAAATTATTGTAAGAGATTAAAACGCAACCGTTTGCATGTTACAATGTTGTCAATAGGGGCTCAAATATTTATCTATACTTATCAATGTTTACCTCGTTATCTATGCATTTCTAACTTCGGACTTTGTTAAATTACCTACTGTTTGAAAAAGTTTTTATCGTGCTTTAGTAAATAGATTTTATTTGTTTATAATGCGATTATTTAAAAATAGTTTTATAATGCGTATTTTTATTATACTTGAGGTACTCTAGAGGTCGTCTAAACATATAATATCTTTTTTTTATTTCTTTTAGCCAAGCTTTTTGCGACGTTTCACTCCATAGTGAGTGAAAATATGGCCTATGGGAGAGCACGCATCGGTATTTAATTATTCACTTTTCTTTTAAACCTTAAGGAGGACAGTAGGAATGGATCTTGGTTTATCAGCTTATACATATAGCTGCTAACTTTTAATAGACAAATAAGGATTGTTATTTATGATATAAGGTAATTAGGGATTCTTTGTTCGTAACCTTACTAAGTTTTGGTATGTGCAGTGTCGATTTTCATTTAGAAATATTTAAGTTATATATAGATTATTTTATATAATTTAGTAGTAAATTAATCTTTGAATCTGGTTGGTAAGCCTGACTAATAAATAAATAGATAATAAGTGGAATTAAAATTGTGTACTCTCTAAAAGCTGCGTGATATACCCATTTCGATATTAACTAACATTTAAATTTCCTCAAAAGCATAAAAACGCCATAAAATCTTATTATAGTTTACGCTTTCAGAGTGTCGACAGAAGTGAATGGTTACGGCTAAAAATATTTAATTGAACGCATTTAGCGTCATGCACAACAAGAATCAGACGGCGTTAGTATAAAAGTGACTTGTTTTGAATTCTAATTTATCTTTAGATTAATACAGTTACTACTATCCACCAACCACCACTACCATAATTCTGAAGATAAGTTAAATAATACAGCATTGTCATTCCCAACTCATAGTATTTACAAAGCATCATCAGAATACGATTAAGACATATAGAATACCATTAACTTGTATGAAACTACAATATGGAGGGTAAAAAACGCTTAAAATCAAGACGTACATATTAATAACGATAGTAATTTTCAAAGAACATCCGATGTGTTAAAGCTTTATATAGTGTTGTATTGTTGTTACTTACTAGAAGTATTGTGACATTGTAATTACAGATTTGTACGACTCAAATAATAATTCCTTATATAGTTTTATTAGCAAAATTTTCACAGAAGACAACCTTTGATCAGAATTATGAACAGGCGTTTCACTTAAATATAACTATTATACAAAGTAAATAAGTAAGATATTTTGCAAGATACATATCGGAAGTGATAGAAATTTATTATTTGTAACGGAAATTGTCGTCAATAGCCAATCATAAATCTTCGAAAGGGATTTTTCCATTTGAATTTGAACGCTCACTTAATGAATGAATTGAGTTTGATGATATTTCTCACAATTTGTGCCTTATTGAATCAGCAGAATTTTGATACCTTTCATTTCTTGTGTAAGATCTTATTACGGGCTTTCTTTGTGAAAAAATGAGTCTTTGAAATGGTATTAGAGTTATCGTTATAGGCAATATTATATTTTGAGTATATTTTGTTATGAATAACGACTCTTCATTATATTTATAATATAAAGAGTAACTATTTACTTCTAAGTATACACATAATTTTTGGTAGAGATTTATATAATATAAAGTAATAGTATAATAGTTTGTTAAAAAGGCGAAAAGGACATCAGTTAATTAAATAAATAAATAAATAAACTTTAGGCATCCCAGTAACACGTGTACTAGTGTGACGTTTATGATTTTAATCGTCCTGTAAAATCACGATATATCGCAAAGAGAAAACATTATGATAGATATAAAATTAATTATTAGAGATAATCTTAGAAACGGGAAGTATCTTAAGCTTTGAACAATTCTTCGTGATGGTAACTAGTGGATTACAATATCTACTCTACAAAATTAAAGACACATTCTTTCTCGATATGAGTGAAATTCTTAATTCCAAGTTAATCATGGTTTAATCTCTGCGGAAGGCTGTCACGTAGGCTTCAAAGCGTGAAGCTGAATTCGCAATATTAGTTGACAAAGTTAAGAGAGAGTTTCGGTAAGCTGATGATAGATATAACTTGTATAAGTTTTTAACCCCGTTCCAAAAAGTGGAGCGGTATAAATTTTAAGTATGTCTGTAGTAGGTATTGCAGCTTTTAAACGAATGAACCAATTTTCGACATTGTTACTTAGCTATATTTTATGAAGATTTGTTCAAGCTTTTCATTGTTTGCTGTTGGCTCTTAATATTTGAAAATAATAAACAAAAAATTTCATGATGAAAGTATGTTCTAAAGATTTTCTTAAAAAAATTATAATATTTTAAGGTACTTATAGCTTGGTTAGCGTCGTCACTGAAGGTTAATCGTTAGTCACTAACTATGTCTATAATTCATCAACGTAATAATGTTCAATCCGCTAAAAAATATCTAATTATGAAAACGTTTATGCTTCTTTAAAATTGTCAAATTAAAATAGATTATTACACGTATCCAGTTGTTTGAACACTAAAGATTTTAATAAAATACAAGAACACAATGCGAAAGGTTTGAAGAATTGCTATTAATAGGGAACAAAGAGACTAGAGTTTAATACTAGCTCGGAATCATTCTTAGTCTTATTTCAAAGTAGACATAAGACAGTTCCATTTAAATTTCTTTTGTATTCATGAAACGAACATTATTTTACGCACAAGAAAATTTATGAACACATTTAGAAGAACGCTATATTAAACGAATAATTCATGAAGTTCTATATTAGTACAAAATATTAAGGTCGATATTTTATGTCAGCGCTTCTACATTAAGGAAGCGAAGTAGTGCTTATACTTTAAATTTTATTTCTTACAACAACTATTTTGTATAAATATCTAGTTTTTATTCGATATTTGGGAAATTGGTTGGGTTTTTGCGAGGGAAATTGGTTATTTTTTTTTTAAAATATCACTATTCTATTTTATTTACGTTATTACTTTCTACAAAGTTTTTGCTGACCTGCACGTGCATGCCTGCATATCAAACAAATTTGATGAACATATCAAAAGGTTGCAAACTTTAAAAGATATATACACTACTGCGGCCTTTTATGATTTTTTTAAACTGAACATGCTCATACATGCTTATTCCGTAAGTTGAACCTTCATCTTTAATATTACTATATATTATTATTATTTATTATGGTTTTATTTCTCACGTTAGTGCGTGACCAAGGAAAATAGGATTTCAGCTTATATAAAGATGTGGGTTATCAAATTGGGACTTCATCCAGAACACATTTTAAGGCGAGCATTGTAGATGTTAAAAGGTTTTTTATTCATAGGTCTATATGTAATCATAGCCTACGTTGAACTGTAACGAAAGAACGAAGTCGGTGTAGCGTAAGCTCACTTCTCAAATGCACTCACCTAGAGCTAAGATTTTCTAAGTCGATTGCGGTATGCACTAAGTTTTGAGGTTAAGTTCTTAATGGAAAGAAAGGAAAAGCTCCGTATAAGACGAAATAATAATAAGAAATGTTTTTGAAGGGTCTTTTTACTTAGTTTTTCGATTAAGAAGCTTATATTAATTTAAATTGAAATTAGCAGTGTAAATAAATTTGAGAATTAAAAATAACCAACATCTTATAGTAATTACAAAAATGTTGTACCTTTTTTAATTGTTTATATATATAAGTCAACATAATGGAATATCTTTTTTATAGGGATTTCACAGTTATTTTAATCGTATAGTAGTTTTATGTATATAAACATATTTATATAATTTAATTAAATACAGGAATTAACTATTACTTTATTTAAGGAGAGGTCAGATTAAAAGGTTAGGTTAGGTTAAAATTTTTGTAAGTAGGTAGTTAATCTGGTAAGGTTTAGTTATTAGTAACGTATAAGACGTATTTTAAATATGTTTTATTTGGTAGAGCCATATTTAAAAAAATAAATAAGATTAATTATTTATTTTCCTCGTTTCCTTGAGACTCAAACTAGGTATGTCTGGTGTAATTCGTAAATCACTGTATTTAAAAGTAATGTTACGACATGAGTATGTAAATTTAACAAACAAAACTACTCATCAATTAGCCGAATACCTTCTGTGACAATCTTAATAAAACTGGTTATTTTTTATGATACTCCAGAAGGTAATACCTGCGTTGTATTATTTATAGTTTAATTTTTTGTTGTGTAAAATCTTTTGTAATATTATTGAAACAGGTCTGTCCTCTGACCTTTAAAGTATGTCTATTATTTTTAAAACTGTTTGGATGAAACCTAGGGATTAGTAATTAAACTTTACCTTTATACAACAATAAATAATTCGAAATAAAAAAAATATGACTTCACCAAGACTTAGGTGAGACTTTCTTCACTTTGACTCGTGTTAATTTTGTAAACAAACACTTTAGAGTCAAATATGAAGATTAAAATAAAATAAAGTAGCTAATGTTGCTTTTTAACGCTACCTGCCTTTCATACATTACCCGGCAAAGACAAAAAGGAAGATATTTTACAAGTTATGCTATATGACCGTAAATACTTTTAGAAAACCTGTTAATTTGGTATCATAAGCGGACGGATCAATTTTATTTGTATCTTTAAAAAATCTATTTATAATTTAACTCGGCGTTTTTACGGAACGGTTGTTGCATCCACAGATAGCATAACTTCCGCATAGTTTTAAATGTCTTAATAAATTATACACAGATTTCAAACTGTTAATAATTTACAAAGTTTTATTTCAGTAAAAACTTTAACCTTGTTGCATTGCATAAGTTTTTCTAATAGTTGTTATTTAATAAAGAAGGAGAAATAAGTCGACTTCAAAACTATCACTGCCACACTATTATACACATCTGACGATATCTGACGTAGAAAGGTTAAACAAATAATTCCCATAAAAACAGTTTTATGCTTTTTCATCTAGAATTCTAAACGAAATCGCGGTTGCAAACAACTTTTTTTACCAAATTAATGACCCAAACGTGTTTTGTATCGGATGCCAAATGTCACGTAAAGCTGTGTTCACGTTCCTGCACTTCGTCCTCGAATGCTTTTAAAATTGAATGTTACTTTACGAAATTAGCTGTAATCTGTTTTATAGTACATTTTAAGTTTTAATATGATTGATTATTGGAAAGCAATTTAAATATAATAAAAAATGACAGTTTCAAATTTAGAATATTTCGTGTTATATAATCCTTTGCCGTAAATCGATTCAGTAGATTTTTCAAATGAATTTCGAAAAATGCAGCTCAGCAGCTTTTCTCGGTTGACATGTTATTTCACTTAATCATAGTTATATAAAATATTAAGCAAGTTATAGTACGGATAAAAAAATATTTGAAGACCATATGAATACAGCCTTATATTTTATTAGGCTACGATATTCGAGGTTTTTACATAATTTAAAAATATATTAATTAAAAAAGTTACATAGGTAGTAACAATAATTATTGTTATCCTTAGATATCTGCTGAGATGTTGGTACGAAAATTCAGTTAAAGGTTAAAACTATGACCTTCATAATATAGATGTTAAATTCGTATATAACCTATACCAAATATTATAAAAGAATAATATTTTGAAGCTTCGGATTATACTCTCAGTGAATCTCGAGAAGTCAATATGGTAAGTAAATACTAAGGTTTGGAATTAATTTTAATGTTTAAGACCTTGTCAGTCATAGAACATTCAACTGCTGACGTTGATTCATCTCATTAAAATTTTAACAAATTTTATTTTTATTTTAAAAGAATAAGCAAACCATTCGTTTATCTTTACGATTACAACACATAAAAACTTTGAACAATAAATTGTATTAAGAACAAATAGGCAATAAATTACAAATATAAATTAAAATTGTTATGCCAATAAAATTAAACCATGTTTATTTTCCACTTTATGAATTTAATTATTGTTATTAATACAATATGTATTACTTTTAGAAATAAAGTAACTTAACCAGTCTTTGTTCATATATTGTTGGTAGTAATTTTTTTTCATACAGCTGTCTTACAATCAAGTTATCTTTAAAGTCAGATGTCGAAAAATATTTAAGTTTTATTTGATTGTAACCGCAATGTTAGTGGGCTCCGCTTTCGACCTATTTATTTATAATAAGAATTTATATTTTCAATAATTAAGGCATTCTGCATCTCACAAGCTTTCTTTTATTTGTAACGTTTATAAACAATAATACAATTTTAAATAGTACATCTTTTATTTGCTAATTATTACACACTATTCTCGTTTTAGAAATTACTAATTGTTGCTACATTATTCGCATGCGCGAGTGCCGCGTCAGTCCCCTCTCTCCTTCTCGCCTCAATCCTGGGCAGTGCTAGTGAGAGCAGCCCTGAAGGCAACTTCCAATATAGCTACGATACTGACAACGGCATTCATACTTCGGCTCAGGGAAAAGTCAAGGTTATTAACAAGGTATGTTATTACCAATTGAATTTCATGAATATTAAAAATTTATGTGGAAAATACAAATTCTATTAGAGTTTACCATTTTAAGACACATATCGCACCTATCGTTGGGTTAACTGTAATGAGATACCTATAACATAAATTAAAATTAAATATTATGAATGAATACAACTCAATACTATTATACATATATGAATAATATTGTCTTTTGATAGGATGAGGTAGCACTCGAAGTAACTGGATCTAACTCATACACCTCTCCCGAAGGACAAAAAGTTGAACTGACATATGTTGCTAACGAATTCGGATATCAACCACAGGTACTACTGCTACCATTAGGTTACTCGCTTGTACTCGACTTATCAATTACATTTAAAGATTTAACACCAAAATACAATATTGCAAACCAATATATTTATTAATTTTTTTTTAATATCTGGTTTTCAATATTTTATTTTTTATTAAATGGTTTGTGATCTCATAAATAGTGACAGACATGTGATACATTGATAACGTATATTGACGGTTTATAGGGCGCGCATTTACCCGTTGCTCCAGAACCTCAACCAATCCCAGACTACATCGCTCGTTCCATCGAATACATCAAGAACCACCCCAGCGCCGAAACTAAACCGAAGCGTCGTTAAACGACTACAAAAGCTGCAATAACGGATATGAAAATAACAATACCAATATCTTTAGGCGTATAATATGTGAGCTTTAAGTTTTATTAAAAGCTTGAATCATGTTAAGAATACTCGTAACATTTTACAGTTATTACAGTATAAATTTTTTGATATCGTTTTATTCCT
Organism: Hebomoia glaucippe; assembly: GCA_025727935.1. NCBI lineage: Eukaryota > Metazoa > Arthropoda > Insecta > Lepidoptera > Pieridae > Hebomoia > Hebomoia glaucippe. The sequence goes on along the minus strand of JAOSYY010000012.1, from coordinate 12,447,691 downwards.
TCCCTAAGTTAAGTTCATGTATAATGTAGATCAGCAGACAATGTAATATGATATAATATGGTTAACGTCCTAATGATGGGAATTTGTTTCCTAGATCTTTTAGTCTTGGAGGTATCCATGGACCACAGAAATCGCTTACCATCACGTAAGCTGTATGCTCGTTTGCCTTTCCATGTAAAAGAAAAATAATTAAAAAAAGGATAGCTTGATTTATGTTAAAAGAGCTTAAATTAGACATTGAAGAATTATGATAATTCTGTCTCTCTTAACGAATAAGTTTAATTAATTACGTAATTGTTTCTATCTAGAAGAGTTTTAAGGATATTGTATAACGACTAATTTAAACCAAGTTTTAAAAAAGTCTATGTTTTACCATTTAATATGACGGACTTTTTAGTTTTTAGACTTTTTTACAGCGTTCACTAAACTGAGGTTTCTTGAAGTCCTTATATCTGTAACTTCACATTATAATGGTTGTTTAAATAATTACAATTATGATGAAGCATATACTTGGAAATATTAATTAAAGAAGCCAGTATATTAAATGCCAATTTAATTTATTAAATGCCAAGGTTTATATTTTTTCGAAACATTACTATTACATGATTTGTTATATTATCACGCATATGTTAACAAGTATTTGTCAAACTTTAAAATAATTATTTCAAAATATAAACTTTGACAAAAGCCTAAAAGTCATTTCTAATATATTATTTGCATTTAATAAAAGTTGATCGGATTTTTTTATATTTTATAACTAACGTGTCGAACGAGTTGAAAGTATATTCCTCAGTACTATGATATAGTATATACATTCGAAAATTTGTATAGAGTGATATTGAAAAGTGCTTTACAGTACTTAAAAACTTTAAAAACCATTTAAAAACGGTTGTATTTAAAAAATTTTTTTCAGATATTTCTCCCATTTATTATCAAGCTTTAAAACGTATCAAACATACGTAATGTATGTAATGCACACTACCACATAGGATACTAACCACAAAATAATAAAACTAGCGAATATGCATTATACATATATGCCTGTCGGAGGAGTTTGCATTTCTTAGCCAATCGATCCAATTCACTAATCATTGCTATACCCACCTATAAGATCGTAGCATGTTGTAATCACAAGCGCCATGCCATTTTGAATGCAACGTTAGTTACAAAAAAAAAGTAATAACACATCAATCATATCACGAGTTATGTAAATTTAGATTTTTATTGTTTTTCTTTGAGTGTTTTGCAGGCTATTTAACATTCTTGAATAGCAAAAATGTATGTAAAAAAATAAATTTTGATGATGTGAAAAGAGTAATAAAATTTATACAGCTTTTAACAAACAGTAATAGTTACAAAAGACAGAAATTGCTCCTGTTTATAAATCCACACGTGTTTTTAAATTAATTAATGTTAGAAACGTGATAAATTATATAGTGAAAGTTTATATGTACTTTTGAATGTTTGTTACTCTTTCACTCCAAAACTACAGAACTAATTTGAATGAAACTTTCTAGAAACATAGTGTGGACATCAGAACAACACATAAGGTATATTTTATAAAGATATTGTGACACGGGTGAAACCCCAGGGCACCGCTAGTTTTCTGCATTTTAAGTACAAGTATTTCTACCTTAATCTACTATACATAAGTTATTCAGGTAAGTACTTAAATAACTATAACATTTAATGTTTTATTTTTTAATAACTCCCAACATATAACGAATATTCTTAACTAACAAGATTTAAGCTTTTAATAAAACTTAAAGCTAACATAATATACGTCTAAAGCTATAGCTATTGTTATTTTCTGTGACTTAGACGCTTAACGACGCTTAGGCTTGGTTTCGATGCTGGGGTGGTTCTTGATATATTCGATAGCACGAAGGATGTAGTCGGGAATTGGTTGAGGTTCTGGAGCCACTGGTAAATGTGCGCCCTGTTAACGGTCAGTAATCATTGTTAATGTTCTCACCATTGCAGTTGTTATTTATCGTTAAGATTATTATTATGTATTAGTATTATAACTAAATATTGTATGACAATTTAATCTTTTGCAATATAACGTTTAATTAATAAGCCGAGTAAAAAATAAGCTCATAGGTTTTATTTATGTTTACCTGTGGTTGGTATCCGAATTCGTTAGCGACGTACGTCAATTCGACTTTTTGTCCTTCGGGAGAGGTGTATGCGTTTGATCCAGTTACTTCGAGTGCTACTTCATCCTTTGGACAGATAATAGTCGGTATTGATTTATTATTTGTCTATTATTAAGTTATAATATAAATTTACTTAATAGAATTTCCATAAAATTTTCTAAATTAAATGGTATATATTTTATTGTATAATGGAATTTAACTAAGCGTATTAATACCTTGTTAAGAGCCTTGACTGATCCTTGAGCCGAAGAATAGATACCGTTGTCAGTTTCGAAACCATATTGGAAGTTACCTTCAGGGCTGATCTGATTGTCGCTGCGTAAGATTGATGCGACAAGGGCGGGGCTTGACGCGGCGCTTGCGCACGCAATTAATGCAGCAACAATTAAGAATTTCTGAAATGTGGTTGTCATGTCATATTATCGTAAATAGATAAAGCCTTAAGATTTCAAAACACACTACCGAATTTCACTGTTGATTTTAAAACAATAAATGTTCAAATATATTTAAAAAAATAACTATTGTGATTTTTTTTAATATTAATACCATTAGGCAAAGTATTAATAAATTCATCAACATTATTAATTCCCAATTGTGTCTCACTCACCATATTGACTTCGCGAGAATGACATACTATGATTCGAAGTTCCAAAGTTTTATTCTTATATAGTGTTTGCCATAGCTTACCACATAATTACATATTCATTTATATATATGTGGTAAAGGTCATACGTTTTAACCTTTTACTGAATTTTTGTGGCTATTCCCTGCTGATGTCTATCGATGATAGTAATAGTTATTAATGGATCTAACTTTTTTATTGAAAATAATATAAAAAAGTCAACGTTACTTTGTAAAATATAAGGCCATATTCTTATTATTATCTCCTTTGTTTTTTTTATAACGAACATCTTAAGAAATATTATTTATTAATATATGCTTACTACTACGGTATTATTTGTTAGAATAAAATAAAATAATTATTATAAAAAGTCTTGTGAGTAAAATTAAATGTAAAATTGTCCATCCTGAGTAATATGGTATTAAACTTTTCTTACACAAGAAAGATCAAGTGGCCAACAAAAACACTTACAGAAAAAATAAATATCAAGTTGCAAATCTAACAAGGGATATGATTGATGGGCAATTATCTGCTTTTTTTGTACCTTACGTTACATTTGAGATAGCTCGGCGCCTCCAATTACAACATACTAATATTACTACTTTTTATATACCTTTATTAACATGTCATTTATAAGACCACTGTGGTAAGTTAATGATAATGCGGTCAGTAAATGGATGGGTTGCTAAATTGATTCAAACAAACATTCGTGTTGTAAGAGTTGTATTTTTGCATTACAACATTTATAGTTGACTAGTTGAGTTCTACGGTTTCATCCGTGTGTATTTTATGTATTCACGTTCATGTTGATAAAATTAAAGTAGCCAAAGGTCTTATAAGATTACCTATCTGTAGGTGAAAGTCCAATTAGATACTGTCAGGCCCTTTCGGAGGTTAGTTAAAAGAAACAGACAGACAGACTTTTTTTAAATCTTAATTTTAAAGATACCGTATGCATTTAGAAAAATATAGTACTTTTAATATTAAAAACAGATATGTAAATTTAACATTATATGTATTTACAGATGTATAGACATATACAATAAAAAGTAAAAATTAATAATTTATCCAATAATAATGATTACATCTAACGAAGCCTTCTGAATATCGGTATTATTCAAAAATAATATGATCATTTAATTTTTTATAGTCGAGTAACCTTTGCAACACTAACTTTATTCCTATGTAATAAAAAAAACCTGACAGATTTCTTTATTAATCGTGTTGTTTTCACTAAAATTAGAAATATATTTAAATAATTTAGTGCTTTTAACGCCTGTATATATTAAAACTTTTTTATTGTTTCTAATGTCTGTACAATAGTAGAAATTTAATTAAAATATAAATGTTATGATGATGTATGCCTACAATCCTTCCCTTTACTGCATTGGTTAAATATGCATAACGGCTTTGACTCGGTCAGACTAAAGAAAAACAAACCACTTTTCAATTTTTTAATTGAAAGTCCGCTATTAAACAAAAAAAATGTTGTTGATAAACCAGGAAGAGTAAGGTTGAGTATTGTCTTATCTATATAATAACACGAATATAAAAGTGAATTTAGTTGTTGTCTATTGTAATTAATTTTGGTATTGAAATGGAACTATGGTCACAATTATAACCTTACTCACACACTCTCGTTAAAAAGTTATTTAGTAAAGTTTGTTTTAACTTCTTATAGGGCGATGCAGCCCTACCTGTTTGTAAATTTAGTAGAAATATATTTGATAACAAATAATTAAGATTCACATATTTATTTTTTCAAACTAAAAGAATGATACCAAAATTATATAGAATGCCAAGACTATGAAATAAATGAACATTAAAAGGAATGAAGTTGCGTAAAAGAGATTTTGTCCGGAATCCTATTCACTAACGATGGTAATTTTTTTTTCTATTTCGCTCACTATATTATTTATTTATTGCAAAATTAGTAAGTTTTAGTTATAAAATTGATATTTAAGACAACAAAATTTGTAATTCTTATTGAAAAAATAGATCATTTGTGTCTCATCTTTAAAACACACTTCAATCTTAAAAAGGCTCGGAAACACTGAAGTAATACACGTTCTAATCATACATACATGTTTGTTGGTATAGGGATTTGACCTTGAATCAATAATGAACCAGGGCTTCGGTTCGTTTAGCTATTTGTCTTGCATACATTTGGCAAAATATCACATACTTTTTAATAATACTAAATTGTTTGTTTATCAAAGATTATGAATATAATAGGGATTTCAATAAACACTTCTTTACTAAATGTAAAGGACACCTGTCTCTATATATAAATATATATATTTAATTATTTGAAACTTATATAATAAAGTTTCAGAAATTCCATTCAGGACAATTTAGATATACTTTGAGTGAGCTTTTAAAATCGAAATTGATTTTTACTAAATAGAGGATCCGTTTGTATTTTTTTCATTTTAAAACATCGTCAAAAATCAATATTATTTACAACGTACAAACATTTAAAAAATTATATTAATTATTATTAAACAATATGTAACAACAATTGATTTAATTGATTTTTAAAGAAATTTATTGTTTTTTAAAAATAGAATATTTAAAATTCAAATTAGAACAGGATTGTAGTATCTGAATCTTTACAAAATAATCTATGATCAGACGCTACAAGTTCGCGTAAAACAAGAAGGTAATAAATTCGCATCTCGATTCTGGACATTACCTATATAAAGAGTCTGACGAAATAGTTTGATCAGACTGTTTGTTACGGGCTCTGATAACCAACAACATGGTGAGAGCTCCATTTTCTTCAAAGCTTTATAGAATAGTTATAGTTTGTATAAAAATCATTTACGTATTAATTATTTCTTAATAGTCTAGAAAGAATGGCTAATTTATTCGCATAAAATTATTTTTATCGCTATTATAATACCTAACGTGTAATGTTGGCATCTACTTAATATATTTTTTCAGAAATTCTTCCTAGTTCTCGCTGTAGCCGTGGCTTGCGCCAGCGCTGACGTGTCCCACGTCGTAGGACCCGACTACCAGGTCCCCATTGTCAGGTCCACCTTCGAGAGCAACCCTGATGGCAGCAGCTTCCAATACGCCTATGAAACCGGAAATGGCATCATCTCTCAAGCCGACGGTGTTGTCAAGAACCCCACCTCAGTAAGTTATAAACAGATTTGCTAGACAAGGACTCGAAGGAGATTTTCAAAGTTCTCTTTTGAGCCTTTCAAATATTACGCATAGAGGAGTTTTTTGTTTGTTTATTTTTGATATCATGGGGGATGGAATCTGTATAGTGCTTACGTCAGTAATATCAACTTTTTCCTAATTCGAATTTTCTACTAAAAGTCACGCCGCCAATATACTATTTAATAATATATAACAACACAACTATTCTCGAGATAGAAGACTAAATAAAAATTTTGATACTATAACACGAAATATAAAGATTAAAATCTGTTGATGTCTTAAATGGCACGACCCATTTAATAATACTAGAAGACATAAGAATAACGTATAGTTTACAGACAATGAACAATATATTCAAAATTGTATTAATATATCGCAAATAAAACGTATTAAGGAACTCGCACTCCTCTATCAAAGTCCCAAAAACAAGATTATTTTAAGTCAAAGTGCATGTATCAACTATAAGAATTAAGTATGTAAACGGAATAGACAATGCTATTGTATTGAGGCAAGTATCTGATTTATAGATACAATTAATTGATGTTGTCTTAAACCTCCAAGTTTAAACGAGACTTAAAAAATATAAGCATACATTTTGATCGTTAAGCAAAATCTACTCCCCCGTGGATTTAGAAAGTTATCTAATTATAAACGAAACTCAAACGTATTAAAGGCCTTAGTAAGTACACAAAAGGCTTAACTCTTTGATTTCCAGTCTGTTTTATACAAAATACAGTAGTAATCAGTGTAAAGTATTCGTTGAACTAAAGCTTCAAGGGTACAATGAAGATTTAAATCTTATTAATGTTGACATTATAGTGAATCACCGAGTATTTATTATTTACGTCCTTGTTTTTATTGAAAATGCCTTTTAAATGATGACACTGATTCATATGTAGTGAAATTAATGCAGATTTACATAAATATGTATGCATATAAATAAAACTGTCCGTTAATTATGTAACAATAACAGCTGTTTCTAAATGCATATGAAAGCTTATTGGGTACTTATGACAGAAATATAATTTATAATATTTTTTTCAGTCTGTCTGTTTATATCAGCTAATCTCTGATACAATTGAATAAATATTGCAACTTGCATTGGGATTGAGACCATTTCCTTGTTACACCATGTCTACATAAAATAAACTTGACAGAAGCACCGCAGTACTGTCAATTACGAATATAATATACGTAATAGATTGTATCACTTAGAAAAATGTTATTAATATTTGGTTAATTTTTAGGAGAACGCCGCTCTTGAAGTAAAAGGAACAGTCAGATACACCGCTCCCGATGGCACTCCTGTCGAACTTTCCTACGTCGCTAACGAAGCTGGTTTCCAACCCGTCGTAAGTATTAAATCTACCATTGAAATTATCCAACTTAAACACACTCTAGAAAATTACTTTCAATAAAAAGCTCTTAGGAAGAAACTGCATTGCATTACTGAAAAAAGCTTCTGCACTAATTATCTATAAACATAAATAAAATTAAAACTAATGAGAGTGAACAGGCGGGGCAACAATATTTGTAAATGGAATGCAAGGAAGAAAGAAACAATATTTTGATCGATTATAATCTAGTTATTAATGATTATCAATTTCAATTTGCAGGGTAGCCACGTCCCCCAAATCCCAGAGCTGATCCTCCGCGCCCAACAGTACATCGCCAACCACCCACCAGTAGTCAAGAAGGTTTAAGATCTATTTAGTACAAAAAACGCCGACTTATATACAGTAGATTGTTCAAAGATGTGTTACTTAGTTTTGTTTTTAACTGCCGTAAGAAATAGGATCAAGTATTTCATTAAAGTCTGAATAAAGTAGTTGTTGTTTTATTTACCTTAATAGTGTAGGAACAATTTTTGATACTTTAATAATTAATAAAAATTAACCTATTCTATTATGGAACCTCATTAATTTTCAAGTATAAATATAACACAAAATATGTTTAAAATATGCTTATATCAAATCATATTATATATATAGTATATACTATTGTTGAGATGTGCATACATTGTATGAAGTTTAAGCTTTTAATACTTTTCATTTAGCCTTGAGATTTTTATTGAGATAAAGCATACGATATATTATGGTATATTTAATCATGATATTGCAAGTAAATGATAGTATATCAATAACTTTTTTTATTAAATGTCTAGACGTTATAAATGTTTATAAATTATATGCCAAAATTTACACTACAACTAAATGTCATGTTCTTAGGTATAAAATGAGGCTCACATTTGACCTATAACTTTGTGATTTACGACATTATAATATTACTTAGAGGAAAAAATATAGATTTAAAACCAAAAGGAATAATATACATGTATTATCACTTAATTATATTAAAAATATATCCTTGTCGTTGGTTGTCTTTTTAGCTAACAAAACACTCAATCAAAATTTTATATACCTTTTTTAATTTACTCCCAATTGTCATTTCAAAATAAAACTACACCTTTATGCACAAATGTCCATACTTTAATTAGATAACATGAAACTTATTTAATATTAGAGCCAAGAGCTGAAAAATGTTTATAAACCTTCTTATTTACTTATTATTTCATACATACAATATTACACTTGTCTCCAGTGATTTCGTTGTCCTACGTCTAAAATTGATTTTGAATATATGTATTAATGGTCACAATTTATGATTTTGTAAGATTACTTCTCGTCTATTTTTAAATATTTTTTATTACAAGCAAACCGACAATTGATTCAAATATAAGATATACAATAATCTTAGAAACAAGGGCACATTCAATGCTTTATTCATCCAAGAAAACATCAAAGTTTGCTAAAATCTCGAACGAACAAAATTTTTCTTAAGAACTACACTGGAAACTATAAGTATGTTTTTGGACTTAGCTCTTAAATATGTACTTATAAATGTAACTCCTCGATTCAAACTCTGTAGCTTTGTATGAAAATAATATATAGAAATACGTCAATACGTATATAACACATCATAATTCCCTGAATTCTATCAAAACTGGTTAACCATGACCTTGAAAACATTTTTTATCGTATCTCCGGTATTTTGAACTTTTGATCGGTTTCGATGTTCATATATTTTTAAATAACATAGACTTATTAGTCTTGTAGAGCGTTGTCTTATCTACAGAGTATTAAGATATTTCTAACTTATTTATGATAGGTTAATTGGAAGGTTAAATTAAAGTTAAGCGATTGTCTAATATGTATGTCCTAGAACGTGTAGGGTCATGATCCCTGGGTGTACTTCATGTTGGATTTTCGTCATCTTAAGATAGGAAGGAAGGTCGCTTTGCAGATGAGCCCGCAAACTAATCTCCGCCCTCCGATTAGAGACGAAAAGGGGAGCAGTTAGAGTTTAGGGTTCAGTATATAAACGCATTCTACAACAATAAAAAAACCAAGGAGTCTCACAAACAATAACCAACGCGTTACTTACCCTGAACACTAAAGTCCATGTATCCAAAGCTTTCTTTTTGTTTATACTTTGTTATCAACTAAACCATAATAGTGTCTCATATTAAATATTTATAAATATATCCTTACATAATTAGTAACACGAAAGTTTGTGTTAATGTATGGATATTTATAACTCTTTCGTGCAAAAATTAATGAAAGGATTTAATGTAAACATTACAGAAATATAGTTCATACATTATAATAACACATAGGCTATATTATAGAGATATGACGCGGCGCGGATGGAACCGGGTGGCACTGCTATTTAAACAATATTTTAGGTATATCATTTCTTTGAACAAATTGAGTTTTAGTAAACCTTTTGTTTTACTTTTTACTCTCATCATAAGCTTTCCATATGCTGTTTTTCATCGTATTTTTGTCGTCATATAAATTTTGATTTTAACATCCGTTCATCTGTAAAAGCCATTAAGGTGAAGTATGCCCGCAAACTTTCATAAAATAAAGTTAATATCCCTAGAAACAATTGTAACGAACAGAATCCATAGAACCTTCTATATTCACTGTTAATTATCTTATTAAATAATATTGAACGACTGTTATCGGATTCCAAAGTTATTTTAAATTGCATAGACATACTATATTTACTCACGTTTCATAAATGCATTAAAATCAGTTAGCTTGTTTCGGAGATTTATGTTATCGAACATTTGACACGTGATTTTTATATATTAAAACTATTTATAGAAATACAGTAATTGTGTGTTTTTTTATCACATGAATGACAAAAAAATCGACTGACTAAATTGTTTCTTATAAATTGAACAGATTTTAGCGCCAACGCAGCCTTAAATACGTATAAGATCTGACTTAAAAAATACCTCAGAAAAGTAACAACTACATGTCCACAAGGAATTAATAAGTATTCTAATGATTCATACAGAATATATATAAACGTCGTCAGTGACATTCATAAAGCTCTTTTCTAATGACGGGCACAATACCACGTCTGCATCTAAATTACCATTTAAGTATTGAAATTTTCATACAATAAAAATATAAGTATATACTTACATAACCTGTTGCATTCTGTTCATGATGCTTTTTACATGATGATATCAGTAAACGTACTCAATATAAAGATGTACTTCTCAGAACAAAGCTGTTACATGGAACGTCTAATTATAATACAGTAGATAATTATTACGTGAGTGTCATTTAAATTAATCATATTTTAATAAGTTAGAAATGCATTTATTTTACAACGTTGTATTATTTAGGTAATTATTAACAAAATTACTACGATCCTGAAGTTTCGATTATACTAGTTAAGAGAAATGCGTGAAAATCTCGTAGAAAAGTGCACCTCGTCATCTTGGATTAAATTCGATTAGGGAAATCCTATCTAAATTAATTACTGTCTATGTTGATAAAGAGACAGACAGTACGAGAAAATTTGTAGGTAATGTTGCATTGATTGCATATAAAGTAATATATTAGAACTAAGGTTTGATCTTTACATAGCAGAGGTGTTGACTATTTTATCTTAGACATTAAGAAACTAGTACTTTCATAAAATAAAATCTTGATCCTCGATAAAAGCATTCTCAGCCATATAATTTTTTGCACCTATGATGTATGATATAAAGTCGTGAATATAAAGCTCACGATAATTATATATTTACATAAATATTTAATCTGAATTGACTCCTAATTAATTTTTATGTGACTGCAAAAATATGCCTTTTATATTGACCTATCACGCGTTTCGCCAAGAAGATTATTGTCTACAGATTTAAAAACTCTGATATTTTATATGCATTCAAATAAAGATTGTGTTGATACTGTTATAAGGAGTTATGAACATATTTTGTATAGTATTTTAAATAACTATAATTTTATAAAATGGTTGACATTTTATATATTTTATTTAATTCTTTCATCCTTTACTGATTTGTAGAGGTAGTGATATACACATACATGTAAACTTAGGTAGAGGTCTAGGCTTACCCTTGCTATAATCTTGATATACTATTTTGCTACCTCTACTCTAGTTAAATCCATCACCGATGTTGTTCTACTATGGATGTTAGGTGCAGTAAAAAATTATATCCATATCAATTGCTTATATTATGGTTTTCAACATATGAGTGCGGATCTCTAAGTGAACTAGACATCTAGAATATAATTTTATAATAATGCCATATTGATTAAATATAATAAATTTATTTAACGATGATACTTTTAATACCAATTAAATTATTAAAATTTTAGAAGAGAATTAAACAAATGGGTAATATTCAGCTTATAAATCTTTCTTATTTTCCATAATAATTCTCAAACGTTTCCTTGGAAATTATTATACTGGATCTATAAAACGTTTTATGTTTCGGATTTCCTTTTAAATATCAATTTTGAAGGTAGTATTTTAAAAGAGATTACATATTTTATTTTTTTATAAGCTTAAAAATAAATTAAAAAAAAGTAACTGATTAATAGAGCAATGTATAGGATAATTATTCTAGAAAAGTTTTTTTACGAAATAAGATGTTATTACTATGTCGAATTGAGGAATCCATTGCCAATAAATATTGAAAATCTCTTCCTAAAAATATCAACCTTGTTACCTAAAGATTTAATAAAATCAAAACCAAACTCGTTTTAATTAAAACATCTAAAACTTGTTTAATTCCAAATATTATTACAAACTAATAAATCTAGGCGTTTTGCTAAATTTATAATGTAGGTTTTCTGAAATACTTGTTCCCGAAATAATACAATAACTTTTGTTTACTAAATTTATAAGTTCCATTAGGATGACGTAGGTAAACATGGCCAATAATTTTTTTGATAATAATTAGTAACTGAACATATTATTTCTATGTAAAATACGTTTTAGGTCAAATAAATTATGATTATTAATTACAATAATTCATAGTTTACTTTAAGTACTATAATTATAATGCTGTGTTTATGTGATTGTCAGACGCCCAAAACAGAGTTGAAAATCTGTCTTCACCGAAAAAGGAAAGTTTAACTAAACAGCTAAATCGGGGTAGTTATAATCAATTATTAAGAAAAACATGGCACCGAGTGTGGATGAACATTCACAAGTGAGTAGTAGGTAAACTGGATTTAAATGTATTTTAAATTCCAACAAAAGTAAATACAAGTTAGAATTTTCTAGTATGTAATATAATTTTTCAACGAAGTAAAATTGATAAAAAATAATAAATATATTGTCACTACGGGTAACACCCAAATACCAAAAATATCGCGTTCACCTTGTAGAAAACCAAATCATTGATGCTCAAATTCTTTGTTGCAAAATAATGCAAATGCCGATACTTAGCCATAATCGAATCATCTCAGTCGAGTATAAAACGCGGCTCGTTTATCTCATAATCATAGTTAGACATCGTCTGTTAACTTTGACACACACAACATGGTGAGCTAACATCTAATTACGATTTTGTAAAATATCGTTCGGAACTCAAATACCAGTTGCTCGTAACCTTTAGAATATTACTAAGGTTTATTTCATAATTTCTTGTTATAATTTCTATCTAAAATTTGATAGCTTTTATTTTAAAATACTATAAAAATCACTAAGATTTTCTGGATTCTTTCTGTTATTTTTAAGTTTTGTTTCAAGCTTAGATAAGTAAAATCCACAATATTTTCTGGAACAAAAATTATTAAATATTCAATTTTCAGAGATCCTTCGTAGCCATCCTTGCCTTCGTGGCCATCGCCGCCGCTGACGTTTCCCACATCGTCCGCAACATTGACACAGATGCTCAGATCGTCAAACAAGATGCTGATGTATTCCCCGACCAATTCCAATACTCTTACGAAACCAGCAACGGTATCAAGGCTCAAGAAAGCGGTGTACTGAAGAACGCCGGCCGCGTGAGTAAACTTTCTTAACTAGCGGTGTCCTGTGGTTTTATGCACAATCCTAGTATTTTTTTTAAATAAAAGTAGTCTAAGTTACGCTTTACTTCTTAATTCTTTACCAATGACAGTCTCGCCAAACGAATACAGATGTTTTTGGGATTCACCAGAGCAAACAGACAGTCAGATGTACAAAAATTTAATAGACTGTTTTTTTGTCAGCATCATATATATATGCATTTCAAAGGGCTTTAATTTGATATAAAAATACACATCCATTTTATTAAATACTATATATAATATTACTAATATCAGTAGAAACTCAAATTAAAAAAAAGAACGTAATTAAAATTTATCAAAATTTATTTGTAACGTATTATACTGTAAAAACGAAAATGTAGAGAGTGAAAATATAGAAATATTAAAGTGTAACTATTCGAAATATCTCATTTTACAACTTTATATTAAAATAGTTTCTCAATTAATGAAGCTAATATAATGTAGTAGTAATAGAGTGGATGTTATGCTTCAATATGTAATGAAATAAATTAGAAAAAATGACCTTGGTATTTAATTGAAGGCCAGGTCAGGTTAAAGAAGCCACTTTATTACCGCATGACAATGTGACCTCATAGTAGATGATCAGAATATATTTAAGACAATCCTGTTCGGTTAACATAAATTTTCTGAGCCCATAAATATTCATATTCAAACAGGTAATCAAGTAATAGATGAGGAAACATATTATATCTTTAAATTAATTGAATTAATAAGATCGTTCATATTAAAAAATAAATAAAAAGATTTGCTAGAATTAATATATTCATATATTATTGAGCATTTTCAATAAACCGTCTACCAATAAGATTGGAAGCAAACTCTTATTAATGAAAAAGAAAATATGAATGTTTTTAGTAATCTACACCTGATGTTTTTATAGACTACTAGCTGTCCCCGCAAACGTCGTTTTGCCACATAATAATAGGGGTTGACTGTAGAGGGGTGAAAATTGGGGGTT
>JAOSYY010000012.1:12415901-12426897 GCA_025727935.1 Hebomoia glaucippe | reverse complement strand
TAAAACGTTAAAAGGCGTTTTTTCATATTTAACGTCCTTTTTATATTCCACTTTTCGTAAACTTTACTTTGATATTTTTTTAAGAACTCAGTAAAATTCCAAATTATAAAACGTTTTCCAAGTCGTAATTAAAAATTCTTAAAAAATGAGTATTTCTAAATTTAATTAAAAGTTAAGACAGTATCGTCAACGGGCTAGTTTCGAAAGTTTAGCCATAACTCACTTTCCCGGTTACCTGCAGGCCGCTTTTATTAGATTACAAGGTCCTTGAGTGGTTTAACTTAGACGATTTTAGGGGTTAAATGGTTTAAATTTCCGCAAACGGAGGATGTTCTACTATAAATAACATGAATCTAAGCATAAATGAATCTTAGTTACGAAGTGTAATTTTAAAAAGATTTGAGCAGCTGTTTTGCTAATGTAAGGGTAACAGCAATATTATAATTTTTATCTAACGGAAAAGATAACGTTCAGTACGATTCTACTCGCATAATTTCGAAATAAATAAAAACATACTCAATGCGTACTAATTAAAAGTTAATCAGAGACATACACATTCTGTCATGCTTCTATTGCTTTTTTACTTTCATAAAACATAACTGAAAATAATATGTACCATGTAATGAAATGTAAAGAGCTTTATGCCTTTTATTTTCACAAGATACTGTCAGTCGAACTTTTAAAAAAGCATTATCCATATATTGCCCGAAATATATAATTAGCTACATTAACTACGTAAAAATGGCTTTGCAAGTGAAAATGCCTTTTCTCTACTTATTGTCTGTTTTCATTTGGCACATTGAAAATTTAATCGCATCTTAGTTCTCTTGTCCATATTTTCATTATAAGTAAACTTCATTGTAATAATATTAAATCAATTATTGAAATATAAAAATATAATATAATTTTTCAAAAATATAATATATTACCTTCTTCGGTAATGATGACACTAACAAACAAATAAATGTCGGCCGTCTTGAAAAGGTGCGCAGAATTCTTGCGTATTCAAACATATTGTAGTACGCATGTGCAAAAATAATGGCGACCGATAAAATATGACAGTTTGACATGAGCCGCAACGAAGCGGTGCGGAGTGTTTTTTGAAAATAAATAGTAAAAGTTCGTAACTGACTAATCGTTGATAATTGGACTTTAAAATTTTAATGAAGTGCCATTTAATTCTCTGTTCTCTGAAGCAAATGCGTAATTAATTTTAAAAACCAATATTCACTATGTGAATTTAAAAATAGGTTATGTTTAGTTAATAGTTCAGCTTTGTTTGTTGTGATGTGTTGTGTTGACTTTAATTTTGGTTTATTTTAGTATTTAGTTAGTTCTTTGTGATTCAGTCCCATAAATTTGTCGCCGGCGAATCCTAAAACGAATACGAAGGTAAGAAATTATAATTTAAGCGACGTACATGTTACTTTATATGTTATTGTATTAATTTTCTAAGAAATTATAAACTATTAGGGCTTTTTTCAATAATAATCAAAAGTATTTTTATTAAGTTTGAAGTAGTTATTTTAATTTTGTATAAGCGTCAAAGTAGTTGTTTTGTCATTCAATTCTAAAAATATAAAACTAATCCCTAAAATAGAAAAAGTATTTGTGTATTTTTTTAATAGATTTGTGTTGATTCCCATAACTTATAATGTTAAATCTTCAAAAGCCTATAAAAATTTATAATTATATGACATTCGAAAATTAGAGACTTCGATGATAAATTGTTTCAAGCGATGTGATGTATACTGAATATTAAATGGTCTGTTTGAACAAATTAGTTCGATTCAATGTGGTCTGTGTACAAACGATAGACGATAGCGCGGGCTAATTTCGCGGTGAAGCTGGAATGTAAAGCACATTCAGTGCTGTTGCGGTTTATTGTAGCTCTAGTGCAGCGCTATACAAATTGCCACTCGTTTATTACAAGCTATCTGCAGCCTTAAAGCTATATAATGGGTTTATTTAGGGAATAGAGCGGAGTTTTTAACTGATAGTACTTACGTGGGAATCAACAATTTTTTAAATAAGTTTCGGTATTCGGTGGTTCTTAATAATTTTAAATGCCTGAAGTGTTTCTTTAAGTAGTAGGATACAGTAGGCTTAATTATCTGTTAATCAATAATGAACAATACATACAGTTAAGTTTAAATCATTGTTCCTTTTTTTAAATATTTTGCTAATATTCTCTATATTTATTTTCGCCTGTATAATTTTTAAGCAATTTTTATGATGCATATTTTATATCAGGGGCCACCAAACTCTTTAATATAAGTACTTATTAAAAATTGGCGTTACAAAATATCTTTTCAAGTTTTATCATGATAATTAAATATTTTTAAATAAGTATAAATTCTAATCATTGGTTAAAAATAAAATCTAATTGTGAAATATGCGCTAATTTGCCCTTCATAAATTCGCGTATGGAACAAAAAACTGAACTCAAAGAGTAACAATTTAAAATAAATGTTTAAATGGAACTAAGTATAATTAGTTTCCGACCTTTCGGCCATCGCAAAAAATAGCAAACAACGGACCGAAATTTTCAAATGGGCGACATGACGTGGATGTCTTGTTTTCCGTCGCATTTTCTTGCCGAAAGTAATAAATAATCCCGACGAAGCGTCTTCAATGTGGTTTTTGCATGCAGGACTGGCGAGTTTTGGGCACAACCGTTTTGTCCCTCATTAAGTAATATTATACATTCTGTACGCGTACGACATAAAGCCATCACGTAATTACTCTAAAAGTTAAAAAATACGTCTAATTATTAAGGTACTCACGTACATATTATAAGAGTAACGTTCCCATTGTCCCTTAAAAATTATATCAACCTGTCTAATACGCTTTTATTAACTTCATTTGTAGCTAACAAGAGAGATTCGATCGAAGATTCTATCAAGTGTTGGAAATCAATTTTACTCTACTTCTAGTTTTCGTATCGAAATTAAACTTTGTATGACAATACAAATAATTATTTTCGAGCACTATTATTTAATAGCATTTAATTTCAGTAATATTATACTATAATATAATGTAACGAAACTTCTTGTAACTTAAATAGGTGTAAATAGCACAAGATCTTTGATGGCCAATTTGTGTATATTTAATCATATTCGGAATGTCCCAAGAACATATCTCAATAACTATAGTTCCATTAATTCACACAGAGTACAAGTTGAAAATTTCGTATTAACTATGTGCTCTCATCATTCGACATAAATAAGTTATTTTAAGACCAGACTGCAGCTTAACTTGAACTAAGTTTGGAATAGTTTGCAGCCGCGGTATCGTTTGTGCTGATACGATCAATAGTTTAACAGTTGCAACATGACCGTCTCAATTTCACGAAGGAAACTTTTAATTACTTACTGTTTCTTTTGTTTCTTTACTTAAGAGTTATTTAAATATGTGAAAGACATAAATTACTAATCTAAGTATAAAACTCCACTTTAATGAAGTATTAAATGTTTAGTAGTATATAGTGTTTTAGACTAATTCATTTTTTAGTAAAATTTCAGTTTTTGCTAAAACGAATGTCCGTCAATAATTAACAAATTTTTTAAAACTGTATTATGAAGCTCTTTTAACTTAAAACTTTTTGAGTATAAAATTAGTATGTAACTTTGAACATAAAATTAGTATGTAACTAAAGATAATTACTTAACTCGCTGATTATGAGTAGTTTAAGAGTATAGCGGCCTGACTGTCCTTTTTATATTATATTATTTTAAAGGCAGATTTGGACAATAATTAAGACTCGTGAGATTGTTTATATTACACGTTTGAAAATTGTTTCGTTGACAAATCCTCAAACTAAATCCATGAATTTAATTCTATCGAAATCGTTTTAGGTCCTAACTAATCTACAAAGCGTTTTTGCGCCTGTATCGTCGTTGCTATAATTTATTCTACCATACGAAACTAATACGATTGAAAGCATTTTCCATACATCTATTATTAATGTGTATGGTAAAATGGTTACCTTTTGCAACATAAATAACTCTATTCGGTCTTATTTATGAGTGCATCTGTCGAATGAGGACGTAATGTTTGATCGTTTTGATAAAAGCGACGTGTACGGCCGTCATGTGGATGGTCATTTCACTCTTTATTTGCCTTTCATTTGCATACCTGATGAATGGAACTGAGCATGTAGTAATGAATTTTATTACGGTGGAAGCTTAATTAACATCAACATCGCTAATGAAATAATGTGAAGACTTAAGATTAGAGATCCTATATATAATTTATCTTAAAGCGATTACATTTAAGTGAGTACGCACTGGTATTTGTAGCAAAGAAATGAAAAGGAATTGAAAAGTCTATTATATATGAATGATATAATTAATAGTTTAAATGAAAGCGAAATTACATACACGCAGCTTATGAAAAAAAATTGTATCAATTTATCCATTTATTCAATTTTCAGGTGACTTTCGCTAGTTAATATTATAAGAATAGTAAAGCTAGTTGTATTCCAACATCATCATAAGTCCATACTTAGGTTGTGACTAATTTCAAAAATTAAAAAACCACGTGCCTCTGGCTCTATCATCAGATCGCCTTTACAAAAATTACATATACGTTTATTACGAGGAATTTAGTACGTTAGATATATTTATAACTAGGTTGAAATAGAGAAATTTCTAAAAAAATAAAAACTTCATTACGTTAGAAAAGATTTTTGTTTTAGTAGGTGCGATGCTAGAAAATACAACTTCACTGAAGGAAACGAATAGATAGTTTATTTTTTATCCTGCTAACTTCTTGGAAACATAAATTGCTAGATATTTTGTACGCTAAGCATTTATTAATACAGAATATAAAATATATTGAGAAAAGTTGTCTGTATTAAAATTATTTTCCGCTTTAATAACTTGAACTTTTCTTATAGGTTCTTTTACATGATAAATACTCTGTTAGATCATTTTAAGCTCATTGTGACCTTTATATAGAGCTCCTTTTTAGTTACAATACCTTCTTGTGTTAAATAGAATAAGCTTTGTAACGGTTTTTAACGTGATCAAGTGCTTTTCTATTCATTTTTAAGAAATCTGTATATTAAGCAATGATACTAAATGTATTATACATAAATTAACAATATTATGAAATTGAATATTATTATTAATGTTGTCTTACAATAACCCAAACAAAGGTACCACTCAAGTACAAACGAACTATGAATATTGAATAATAAACTTAACCAATCAAATCACAATAGCTCTTGGGATACTCAAAATAGTCGACGACATAATTTGATTTTGCGTATGGTGTAAAAAATAAAGATTAATGAAAATATCTATTAAAGTTATTGTAGTTTGTATATTCTTTTTAATGCGTCATTGACAGATGAGCTGAGCTTCACCTTATCGGGCCGGCCACATGGAATGTAATATGTTATCACTTACTAATTGATGTGCTGTCTGCCTTTTTTCATAGAGCGTTTGTACGCTTTAGAGATCCGCTAGGCAAACAAACAGGTCCAAATAGCATAAAAATTTATAATTATTTTTGTAAGTTGGGGATTTTTTTACTGTTACAAAATATGTGCAGGCAGTATCTTTGAAGTTATTTGCAGTTAAAAATACATAATATAAAGATTCGTGTCGAGGATGTCAACGACGCTTGAGGCGAGACTCAAGTTTTATGTGCGAAGTAGTTGAGATAAGAATACAATGTTACTTGGTTAAGGTTCGTTTGTTTCAGTTAACATGAATTTGCTTTTCGTCTTTCGAAATATTTTTGTTTGTTTCCATAAATATATTTAAAAATATAATTATAGAACAGACGTCGTAATTGTTTAGTAGATAGACGTAATTTCACTTTACTTCTTGTAACGAGTACAAAACAGTGTCGAACACAGAAAATGACATTATTTTTCCTAAAAATATTGTAACATAAACTAGATAATGCAAATTTTTAACTTTCATATTTTGAATATTAGTGCACATAGATAAAAGTTAATTATTAAACTTAAGGAACTTAGTTAATATGACATATAATTGTTTTAGATAAAATTCGCGGGCGCTAACTGTTAATAGCGTAAACAGAGGGAATGGATAAACTTTATGGAAGCGTTAATACAATCATAGCGTCGAGTTAGCATCTGTCTGCGATATTAGTTAGCTGACTGAAATAATTATGCAACTCCATTGTTTAAGCAAAGACAAAAGGTGTTTCTATAGAAATATAGTATTATTATAACTACAACTTCTAATCATAAACATCGAATTATTGTCTGACGTGATAGTTCAATGATTGATCGCTTCCACTGTCAACCAAGTAAGATTATTTAATAATATGTATTAATTGTTATTTGAAGTGAAAAGTATATTGACTATTTAAGTGACATTGCTATTCCGGTTGAAAATATTGCGACATATACATATATTGAAATTTAATTTTTCAACTAGCTCCCACCAGCGGCTTCGCTCGCGTTCATTTCGATTTTACACCTTGCGTTATATTATTCAACTTTCAGGATATTTTAGGTAAAATATCCTATAGCCTTCCTCGATAAATGTACTATCCAACACTGAAACAATTTTTCAAATCGGCCCAGCTGTTCCTGAGATTAGCGCGTTCAAACAAACAAACTCATTACTTTCATTATATTAGTATAGATTCAAAACTATTTCATTAGCTTTGTGCAGACACAATAATAAGACAGATCTTAAGAAGAGGGTATTGTACATTTTAAGAAACTTCATTATAGTTTTGAAAAAACATCTAATCATTTAAGGTATAAACTTCAGTAGTATGTAACAAAAATAATATACGGTGAAATCTAAAATAAATATTATCAAATTAAACAAATAAAAATACGTTTTAGCCACAGCTTTCACTAACTGATCTGCTCTTAGATAGGAACTTATTGATTCACCTGAACTGCAACTACAAATACAAGATTTTATATAACACTCCAAACATTATTTTATTGGTTTCTTTAGTTTATTATTTACACGGAAAGTTAACACACGATACAAAACTCTTTTATTTCATTTTTATATACCATTCTTGATATTGTTATATATTAATAAGAGAAGGGTGAAGTGAAGTGTATATAATGAAATAAATATTAAGCAAAGGCTTACGCTAACAATATAAATAAATAACAAAGGTAATTCAAAAGCGGGTAAACCGCAAGTAATCAATGGAGCCCAATAATTGAAACCATTGAATATATTTTTTGAGTGCATCCGATTGGCGAGCGGAATATGAATATAAATTAAAATTGAATTCGGGAGCAAGGTCGATTTAAACTATTTCAGCCTGAAAGTATTCCAGTTTTACCTCGTACAGTTACATAAATTCTAATTGTTTTTATTTCGATGAAATTTATATAACTTGAAACGTGGCTACGTCCTGGGTGAAGTGAAACTATTATACAAGGTGTAACAATTTCTATACTCTTGCTTGCTGTAATTTTTTTGTAAAATACAATGATACTTAATAAAAAGTAAATTATATTTGAATGTAATACGAGAGCTTTTCGGTCTAAAAAACATGAGCAAATTAAAAAGATAGGGTTTATCCCGCAGGTGGGTTTTTTATGTGTCGGCACCTACCAATTTTCATAAACCGGTATTCGCAAACTTAAAAATAATATTTTAACAATCTGTTAACACATTAATTTACGATATTATGGTTATACAACATTTCAATTAGTGTAAACGATGCGCGGGTAATGATTTATTAAATAAATTATAAATTTAAATTATGACTGTAATAAATGCTGAACCAACGGATATTGTATTTTATTGCCTAGACAAAGATAGATCATATACATTATCCGCCGATTTTATATTGTTAATTTAATTATATTGAATAAGCGCTGATAAAACTGTTTCGTATCGAATTCTTTATTAACTGTTTTTCTTAATACTAATGTTTGATTAATTACTATTCAGATTTTTTTGGTGTCTCGGTTTTCTCTATTTTCGTCGAAACGGTAAAAGTGAAAGTATCAGAATGTATTTCTTCCTTCAATAATTCGAACTTCGTTCATAATCTTCGCAATGTCACTTCATTAGATTATTTAACAATACCTTTCAAACATTTAAAGAAATAGTTACAAGAAAATTGCCAAATGCAAATTCATTAAAATATCCCATTTCAATCTTTTCTCAATTGGTTGTAAGAGGGGTTAATGCCTACATATAATTATAGGATGTTTGTTGGAAAATCTCTTTCTGAGCCTACAATGGAAGCCTATTGTCGGGATAGCATTCATCTGATTAATTGAATAGGTTTCTGCAGACAAGTGAAATGTTTGTGAGGTTCTGTTTTCGCAGACTTTTGTTATCAGCGTGTGTGCCTATTGTTGTTTCTTTTCATTATAAAAATATATATCAGAGCCTAAAAATGCGTGGTTTGAAATTATTTATTTTCGATTTTTTATCGTGAAGGATTGAAGATATTCAGTAATTAATATTAACAATTAAATCAAACATAAGAACGGTTCAATATCCCAAATTTAATATTATAGTCTCAATTACATATATGGTACGTTATACTGGTATATATTTTAGATATGAGAATGCTGTTAGGTACGTTAAGATTTATTTGCAAAATTGATTGTTTGTTATGACTGAAACAATTGATACATTGTTTAAGCAAAGATACGATCGATTTCTTGTTTTTAGCCTAGTCAGTATTGTTTTTTTTAATTATCATTAGTAATTAGCTTTTACTAAAAAAAATCAAACTTTAGGTTTTTACTCGTAAAAACTGTTAGGAAAATGTAAATAATTTTAAACGTCATGATAATAATCTCTTGGGTACCAAAGTGCGTACATAATTATGTCTCAAAGTGCACGTTATTCTCAAAATTACACGGTAAATTTTAGGATTCGTCTGAAAAATGGGCTGCAGAATAAAAAAGTTACGCTAAATTGCTAAGTAGAAAATTGGATGAAATTTATACACGTACAGGGGGAATACGACCAAATTTATAGAGGTTTTACGGCTAGAATTATAGGTAAACTTACTGTTTTAATGGGGTTGTATGAGTATGTTGGCAGTTTTGTGTTAGCTGTGTCAGGGAGACTTCTTTACACTGTCCGAAAAAGCAGTCATAAAAAGTTTATAGCGAATAACTGAATGCAATCATAGAGGGTAGATATCAGTGCAATTCTTTGTTTATTTTCATAAAAGACAACGATAGATGAGTATGAGAATTTCTTAACTTTTAGGTAACACCTCGGCCACATTACATGACATTATTAATAAAATGATGCGTTTGTGGACGTCTTATTTATTTTAATTGATTTAAATGGTTACATAACACACTATTCTTGAAAACACAATATTTTGTAGATTTTTTGTTAATTCAAAAACTAAAATCCGAATTGTACTTAATGATTATAAAAGAAAATATCCTATATAATTCTTTTTTTTAATTGTTATAATTATTGATTAATAATTTATGGTAGTAATATTCTTACTAAAAATAAAGTAATATTTTTATTTGTAACTATGAAGAGAAATATCTTAAGGGTACATATATACTTGTCTAATTTAATTAAGTTTTGAATACACCTTTTTAGCGATATCAGATAATAACAGTTAGCGAACTAAATTAACGAGACTGGCCATATTGTGTATAATGGAAACATTTTTAGTCACTAAAGACAGCACTTCAGCTTAATGAAGTGCCATAATTCATTTTGACGCTTCTAAGGGATGGTGCCTACTATAGTAGAGTACGAACGTAATTAAATTTTCAAGGCTGTATTGATTTTTAAGACCTCATATCATTCGTAGAAAAGTTTAAGTTTTTTTCTTTGTACAATATATTTTTTAAAGGAAGAAGCCTCATGAATTACAGACGTACTCGTTTAAGTTTTAGTTTGTGTTTCCAAATTCCGAAAGCAAATTAGGTTGACTGATGATTATTAAATTAGTTTATATTCCGTGGTTAAATTATCTATCGACAAATATAAGAAATATTAAAACAAATATTTTTACTTATTATTAATCCAGTAAGTTCTGAGTGTTTATTTCCGTTCGTTAATATCAGTTTCAATAAAAATATGTCTATGTTTTATTTCACACTTACCAGGTCATTGAAAGTATAATATGTGTGCATTATTTAAAATATTTGACATTTAAATCAAATTTAAAAGAATAGGAATATTTTAGTAACTTAATATTTGGATCTTAATTTTTTCTAATCCCTATTAAAAGTTAAACACTTTACGTCCCTTAACTTCGTTATCAGTGAAACGTTTAAAAATCAGAGCTACGTCCCTGTAAAAAGGGCTCGTAAAATGCTCACCTTAACGAGTTTTAAGATAAGCGAGCAATGATAATGGCGGGCCCTTGCATAAAATTGCTCAGCATAATATACAAATAGATATCTTCATTATCTGCCTAAACTGAGCACTCCAGTTTAGTCTTTTAAACATTTTTATTTCGTAATTAAAAAAAAAACTGAAATACATATACACTATCCTGGTGTATTTAAAGATAAAGTGCAACTGTTATTTTCCATTCTTATAATTCTATTTTAGTATGTGGGTTGCGAAAACCAGCTATAAACAAAGGAAGCCTAAACTTAACAGGTCTCTTCTCGCCATTCACCATAGCTAATTATAACTTCATTCCGCCACAAGCAGTCCCTATAATTCCAGTCGCGTACAAAGGGCACACGTTACCGGGGCTAAATGCACAAGTCCTTAATTGCCTTATTACATATTCGTGGCTTCCATCCACAACGTGCCTCGTCAATTTACTGACTAATTGTATACAATATTGATATATTCAGACTTTGTATCGATGGTTTACCTTAGGGAATTTTAAAGCTGAGCTGATGTTGAAAACAGATTGGAATTTGTAGTTTTTTAGATTTTTAACTACCAAGGTATTATAAACACTACTAGATGACCTGGCCACGCGTCGCAGTGGCTAAAGTTTTTGTTAAATTAAACTTTAATGTGCTTTTAACACAGCGCCATCTATTGAATACCTACTCGATTACGTCAACGGA
>JAOSYY010000012.1:12401213-12413045 GCA_025727935.1 Hebomoia glaucippe | reverse complement strand
AGTCTTGAACTTTATGCTTTCCGTCAATGACACTGCTGGACACGATGGTACACTGTTCTACACTCAAAAAAGTTATGTTAGATAGCGTTGTATTGAGTGTTACCAAAGCATAAAATCGAAAATTCTTTTTTCGAGCATTAATTATTATTTTTTGTTTCTAAGCATTGGTATACATCAATTTAAATAAATAGCAAATAAATTCTAACGTACTATATAATAGTACCCTTTTTATTCTGTATGTTTATAATATATAAATATTAAGAACGATGAAAACCCACTCTAGTGTCTTTTTTGGTGAACAACACTGTTCCATTTAAGGTTCTTATCAAAGTCTGATAGTGTTCAGTAGTGTAACGCAGAGTTCTTCCGTGTCTGAAATTGGAAAACACCCATAAATATGCATAAATATAATGTTACATCAAATTGTCATTGATAAATGTACTCCGCCTGTTATTTTCTAATTTAAAGCTTTTCGAGAAGAAAATGAACGTCTAGCAAGTGACATAGCACTGCGTCTACTTAATGTTGGTGATATTTTTTCCGCCTAAGCAATAAATTTCATGGGGCGTGAGATCACGTACATTGCTCGCGTGTACTTTGACGAAATGTTAAGTAATATCTACGAGAGGGATTACGTTATTCTTTTAACGGTTGACAGAGGGCTATGGTAGTTAGTAATTCTAAATATATTAAATTTTACATTGAAAAGTAAGCACGATGATAGATAGGTAATGTGTCAGTTACACTAAATTCTTACTTGGCACCTTTTTCACGTTTGTTTTACCAACAATACGAATTAATCAAATATACGATGGGTAATATATATTTTTATTTTAAATATTCCTATAAAAAGTAGAAGATGGTGGGACCTTCTAAACTTGGCTAGAAACAGCACTTTAGGTGTAGCATAAGCTATACTTGTATTTTTTTGAAAGGACAGAAACGTTGTAGGTCCTAGTGGCCTTTATAATTCACCGGATGTTGTACGCGCTATAACGAGAAACCCGTCTATTTGATAGGCACCTTAATTAACCTCTGATATCTCTAACACTTGTATAAATCATCTTTAAAAAAAAAAGTAACTGAAAATTACTTCATCTGTTTAGTAATTGCCATTATGTCTAGGTACAATTGTTGTACATAGGCAATAAACTAAATACTTTTTAGTAACAAGTAATGAAAAAAGCGTGATTAAATTTAGTATTTTATGGTTTAAGAGATTTACAAACAATTTCACTGTACATACGCTTTATAGATATACTTTGCTATTGATCAATATTCTTTACTGAGTCTATTACATATTAAATCTTTGTAATTTATTGAGGTTATTATTTAAGAAGACAATTTATTGTTACAGTAGTAACAGGAAAAAGGGATATAGATAAATGATGTTATCATTATTATTTCCACCAGGATGTACAATAATGATAAACATTATTGTACAATAATGATAAAAATTTGTTAATAATTTTTTATTACTTTCCTATTGAAAGAGGATGTCTGGTATTTCATTATCAGCTCATGATATTTAGGACTTACTGTATGGCTTTAAGTACCAGATATGAATTTGATATTAAATTAATCATAAGATTTATATATTAATAATATAAATTCCGGTAATCTGTGATGACGGAGGGGACAGATATATTTCTCTGTCTGTTTTACTACACTTTTTATAAGCAAGAGTTTAACTATGCCACAGAGGCACTAAGTTAAAGATTTATAATATTTTTATCTAAAATTCAAGTGTCTGTTGGAAATATTAATATAACAGCTTTTTCTATACGCATTTGAATGCATATTCTGTATTTATAACAAAAACAATATTAAACAATTTGTATTCTCTCCATATGTTTGTTAAGTCGAAAAGGCTGGACTGACTCCGGAATAATTTTACTGACACACACTTAATTTTATAAGGAGTAAATTTGGATACGTTTATTCCGACATGGTCATAATCACGAATCCACCATAAGGCACAGCTAGTTTAAAATAAAAAATATCCTAAGACCGTATTTTAACTTGGATATTGTTGTTATAAAGGTATCGTTTTTAAAAGCAATTTTGTTTCGTTACAGATCCTGATTCTTGTCTTTAAGTTCATCGTTCGATCTGTTCCATAATTAAAAAGGTATGTGTCATTTTGAAATTGTAATTACACTCTAAGTATTTTAAATGTTCCACGTCCGGATATTAATGATAATTTACCATAATTAGTGATTAATTATACTTTAATGTATAAATAGAAATACAGTTTCGTTTTGAATAGGGTGGAAGTTGTAAAAATTTTAGGTCACAGTCAAGTTTTTATTTACTATTAAGTTTAAAGCCATGTTCATTAACGACTATTATTTCTTACTTAAGTATTACTTATCTCAAAAGCTGTTTTCAGCATTTATTTAGTAGACGTTGGCTAATTGAAGGCTACTGGTTTAACTCGAGGACAGGTCCGCATTTATGCATACTATGCGTAATTGTGGAATTTAACTTTGTTAGCAAAATTCTGAGGCATTTTATAATAAAAAATTATTCCGAATATACAATATTTTATAAGGCTTTTCGTGAAATGTAATTAGCGATAAATTTAATATTCTTGAAATGCTATTTTAGAGTTCCAAAAGTAAAAGAATTATTTTATATGATATCCTTAGTTTAAAAAACAACAATAATATTCTTTTGTTTTCAAATTAACACTGATTAATAAATTAATCTTGATAAAAACTTTTGCGGAATAAATATTATTTTTTTTAAAAATTCCTGTGGTTTACATAATTCGTTACACTTATAATTACAAAATCTTTATTGTTTTCTAAAACCATGTTCATAGGATATAGCTTGACGTGCTTTAAAGAAAGAGTGAAAGGACTTACACAATCGGTTGCATAACCTAGCGCATATGAACCGTTAAAGATGTACACACATAATATTATTATATTTGCACGTTATGCTGCTTTCTAACACGAAACACACCTTTGACTAGCCCACGACCAAGCTAGTATTATTGTCGCGAAAGACGTAATTGACATTTTATAAAAGAACGTAAGTCGTTTCATACGATATGTCTCTAAGTATCATAAATTAATGGGTTTGTCTGGCTCTGTCTGTTTCACTGACAATTTTTTTTGAGAGCATACTACAGATTTTGATACAGTTTTAAATGTCATTGTGATAGTTTTAGTATGTATTCAACTTTTGTGTTAGCCGTCGACAGGTGATCTGCTGTTTACTCGATGGTAGGTTACATCTCAGCACGAGTAAGAATAGACTAATTTAACGTTTTAAAATGATATCGGCCTTTTCATTATTAGTGAATAAACCCCGTGATGAGCCAGGGCATGTCATTAGTTAATAATAATTTGCAGCAATTTCTATTTTTTACTAGCTGTTTGTCGCAGCTTTACCCGCAGGTATTAATTTTATATATACATGATAATCATGAAACAGAATTTGTCTAAGTTACGTCTCGTCAAATTCGGTTCAGCCACATAGGATATTGGCCAGTCAATAAACACAAAAATTAATACAATGTGTTTATGATATAAGTTTTGTATATTATTCTATGAATATGTAAGTAACTTACAAAATAAGTTTATTTTGTTATTAAAAACAGACATCCATTTTATTGATTAGTATACATTAATCAACTATTAAAGAAGTGTATTTTAAGAGAATCTCGATTTCATTAACATTTAAAGATAAATAACAAAGGTGTTTTAATAATATAATTTTAATTATACAGAATAATTCCCGTTTTTACTTATGACTTTATGAACAAAATATTTAAAAAAATTGTGTCCGCTTTAAAGTGTAAAACTTACGGAAATTGTTGTCGCGTTTCTCATAAAAATTGTATTATGTTGTCTAACATTGCATTTAAATGTTATTAAAAATACTTTTTTCACGAGACTCCTAAGTCAACTTTATTATTCATGCACAAAGAATGCCATCGTTGACCCGGATGTGAAGGTACGGTAAAGGTCACAGGTTGCATCGCGGTCTATGCTGGCGTTATATTGCCTATGTTATTAATATCAGTCACTAAGTTAAGTAGCAAATTTAAAGTCAATCAGTATGAGAAATTAGAATTTTTATGCTCAGTTTTGGGGCAATGGTGACCTTAATTTGCAATCAAATAATTTTCAGTACGCATACATTTTCTTTATTACCTGCTATATATTTTTTAAATGCTACGTTATGGAGATTAGAGCAACATGTGACAAATGTTTAAAATTTTCTGACTTCCGTTTTTAAGTAGAACTACTATTCAACATTTTTATCTACAATATGCATGTTGAAACCTCTTCATTGATTATGTAGGTAAGTCATATTAAAATTACTTATAGTACAATAAGTATCAGTAAACTTTCAACTAGTTCGTACTTAGTTAAAAATGAAAAAATAAATTCACAAATAATAAATTAACAATGGTGACAAACTTATTTGTCGTTTATCATTCTATATTATTAACTAAGAAATTGTTACAAAATAGTGTCATCGTTTTCTTACAGCTTACGTGTACAAATTAATAGGTAGTAAAAGTTCTTGTTTGTCTCTGACGTTATTTATTCGACGTCGAAATTGTATGACTCTGACTTATATTATGGTAATTTATTGCTTACCTTGACGGAAAGAACGGATGAAACGAGTACAATTTTTTTATTTTCATAAGTATCGTGGAGACGAAGCACCTCGAGATGGATTATGTAAGAGGTCACGATTTGATATTTCGACAATAATTTATTAGATCAACCTTTGATGATGTTTAGTGATTGCTATAAACTAGTTGTTGATTTGCAAATCGATTAATATTAATAAGTCATTTAAAACCAAATGAAGATGTGATATACACGGATGTGGTATAAAATTTAATCAGTATATATGCATAAACGATAATAATAATTATAGTACAGAGAAGAGTTTTTTGACGCGTTTTTTTAATTCCCTACAAGCTGGCTGAACGTGAAATTAGTACATTGTTGATGTCTCAAGGATGAATAAAATGGTATTTATAATGCGAACCATTGAAGGATAAAATTCTCTGCAAATGTACAAATCTATAACTAATAATATCGATAATTTTCAGCTAATAAGTACCTCATGTATCACACTCTATCCTAGATCAAGTAAAACTTACCACCGATGTAATATAGGTACTTGCAAACCCGGTACATTTAAGTAACAATGGGTACAGCGTTGGCTGATCGATTATTGTGAATCAATAATAATATAAAACGAGTTACAAAACACGTAAACGTGTATAATGATAGTAATGTAACTGCCTGTATTAATTACCTTACACAATTGATGACGCGTTTCAATCATATTCGATACGGTAACATTAATTATTTTACATATTTATACTTCTTCGTACCTATGTAATCGATTTTTCACATTTCTCCAATTACACTTGACTGTTTTTTGTTTTAATAGGAGTTTATATAAAAGCAAATATTCTTTCGACATGGTCCTCATACAATATTTTTGTACAAAATATATAAGAATTACAAATTGTCAATCGTTCGACGTCAGTTATTTATAAATTGGATTAATTTAGATTTTATGAAAAAAATTAGTTAAATGAATGATTGCAGCTTTTATAAAATTACTACACACAAATAGATTTTAATGATTATTTAAAAAAATCTTGTAAAACGAATAAAAGAGGCTATTTATTATTTTTTAGGAAAAATAGTCATGATGGGCGTTTATTTGGTAGTGTTGTTTAATTTTCTTAAGATTTGTTACGTACTATACTAATGTAATCAACAATTTTTTAGTTTAATCACTAGAACAATATTAACAATTTCTTATGTTAAATTATCATCTTAAGGCAGAAAATTATTAAATTTTGACATATAAACGTATAAATGTATTTGATCTACTTTAGCCTGTCAGAGTATCTAAACATCGTAAATTGCAAGTTTAGCATTTCTTATTTTCTCTAGATCTTTTAAAACGAAATATCAATTTCTAATTTGAGGAAATTATGTAAATTGAAAACGTAGCGTTTTGCATTAGCATTTTACGATTTAAAAATTCATAGCTCTGACCGCAACATTCATAAATAATCACAGAGAAAGTGCTTTTGAAAGCTGTAAATTAATTAAGTATTTAATGTACGAAAGATGCGTCTTAAATAGTTTTTATAGCAGATTAAAATTGGCATGATTTGTGTTATGTAGATAGTGAGGTATTAATTTTTAATTCTTCACTGTTGTATAATAAAACTTCGTATGGATGACATTTAAAATAGTCTCTAATGGTATTTTTGTTTTATGTAATTCAATAAATGGGAAATCGTGCTTAATTAGTTTCTTTTATTATATAATCGAGTAGAGAAAGACTGTAATAAAATTATTCGATCTTTCCTTACCTACATCTAAGTAACATTAGATGGCTGAGAAAATTAAAGAACGAAAATGTCAGGAAGGAAAGAAAATTATTTTAAAATGTTGGAAATGTTCATTTGAGTTTCTCAGTTGAAGATACCTATAATCGTCTAAGAGAAAATTCAGTTTGATTGTGTTCTAAGAAATAAAAGAATATGAAAGCCTTAGCACGGTAAAGTTCAACGGGCGACCGTTATGAAACTTCCTCTCCTTGCATCGGCCACGATAGGAATTAAATTAATAACGCGAATCCTCCGGGTTTTCGAGTTGAAAATTATTTTTGGCATCAGCAGTTTCATTTTGCTGGCTCCTGCTTCGGTGAAATGGCGGGCATTAGTTCTAATGTCTAATTAATTTGTGTTTCAATAAAGTATATAAGGAAGTTGGAAACTTAGCAAATGATGAGTTTTAGTTCTCAGCTAATCGCAGGTCGGATGCCCAAGATAATTTTAATAATATATAATTTCATATTTAATAATCAATTTGATTTTTTGGCAGTTGTGTAAGAATTAATATACCTTCTGGTTTTAGAATATTTCTTTTATACAAGTTATTACTGTCGACATAATTTCAAATTTAGCTTATTGTAACAGTTAAGATGTTAATTGTGCATAATTTTATATATTAAACATGAAATCCAAATTTTTATATCAGGTTTATTTAAACAAATGTTCATGGAACAACAGTGTCGGCTTATATAAGTAATACAATATTTTATAGTATAGTCTATAGCATGAAGGCTTCATCGTCTCGTATATAATGTTCTATTGTTAAATCAGTAATGAATTAATAACTTTTCAACACTTGCTCAGTTTGACTTTGACGTTGAAACAATAATGATCGCTGTCAAAAACGACGTTACGATACGAAATTAATTATTAATAAAATTACTTTAATGTGACTATAATTTTACACAATTTGTAATAATAGGCGAATCTCATATTTGTGATTCTGAGCTCTTTCTGTCTCTATTAATATAGAATTGCGAAGCTCTACAAGTGTGTGATCCGTTAATGCAAATGTATGACAGCTAATGATAATGGACGCATATCTAATTGCGCATACGCATTAAATAATGATAAACTAGCGAGCTCGGTGTGTAGCATTGAAATTGCGGATATCATTATTGGTTTCATTACCACTGGATTGGACTTGGTTATAATTTTTCTTTTGACGAGTCCACTGTATATCTAACCAAATAATAAATATAGGACAAAAATGGAAAGTCTATTCGGGTCATAATCTAATAATATTATGTATTGACAAGCAGGAAATCTTTTAAGTATGCTTCGCGTACACCGTAATTAATTTCTTAATACTTTAATTAATAAAAATATGACCGGACGTTTATGTAACGTAGCTGAGTTTACTACCCACTATCAGGTATCAGGTACCCACAATCTCTTACAATTGTGTACCAAAAATACTAGTTGAAAAAATAATTAAACATATGAAGACGACACACGTTCTTTGTGTGATTGAAGTTGTGATATGCGATGTGCAAAGTACCACTGTCATATATACGTAATAAGGAGTGATATTCTTGATATTATTTGCATTTTTGTAAGTCAATTGAATTGAGTTGCAATATTAATTTCCGAGTTTAAGTTTTAAACGTCAATATAAAAGCAATTTGTATCCATAAACCGTTATTCTGAAAAAATCGGTTGTGCCAAGGAATGATGTAGTGACATTCAAGTATAGTGAAAATCTCCTTAATTCATGATTGTGGCTGAGAAAGCGTTGATGGAACATGTCAGCACGCTCTTAATATTCAACGTTAACATGACCTCAAAAATATTCAATTAAAAGCGAAGGTGACACGTGTGTTATATATCTATATATGATATGGGATATATCGAACGGTTAATAAAATAGTAGTGGATGGCGGTGTATAGGAATGTTTACCGATCTATAGAATATTTTACGACCACACTCGGCTCTAACTTTGAAAACGTTATTAATATTCATGGAGTCGACGCACTCGCTGACGTTGCTTTTTTACTTAGGTACTTGACGACACAGTTTTGATTTCACGCCGACTGACTACGTTATTTTCATAAAGTACTTTTTATTTTTACAGATTTTTAAGTAGATTACGTTCGTGAAAGTCTTTGTTTTTACAAGTATTGAGTTTTACGGTTGTCTATATATGTATCTATTCATCGAGGATTTTATTAATTTAGAAACATACTTCTTTATTACCTTTGCGTAAGAATGAATAATAATTGTTTTTGAATGGATACTAATTTTCTATACCTAGAAGAAATCCTAAATATCTGTCTGGCGTGAACGAAATCCAAGGCTATCAATTATAATAATACCGAAAGACTTTGTGCAATCACTTGCCTCTATCCGTTGTAATTTAGGTTTTATAGAATTACGTCTCATTCCAACAATGCCGGGTCGTATTCAATGAATATGCACTCGATTGGCTCTGGATACGCTTCGAGAAAACGGCGTATTGTGAGGAGCGTCTCGCATACGACCTTGCCAAATTATGTTAAGTGAACTGTCTTTGAACTGCGCGTTATTCAGAGTTTAATAACGTGAAGCGGAAGACTCGGAAGGCATTAAGGTAAATATAGTTGCTTCTCTATAGGATTCTGTAACTATTCCAAGATAACTGCTATACATACATTCTGTGACGTTTAATATCATATCAGATTTAAATCTAGAATCAAACCTAGAATTGAAATTGGTCATTGGAGTGTTTATTGTATAGATTGCCTCTTCATTAAAAGATATTTAACAGATTGAAAAATTAGTCCAAAGTCACATATATGATACTTAATAAATAGTAAGCACCTGTTTTCATAAACACATATTTGACACCAAATTTTTGTATTGTCCGAATTATTTTTGATATTGCTATTAGGAGTAGACTAAAATTTACTTTCAAGATCTTATTGCAGCCTTTGTTAGAGCTTGAGTTACAAGTGAAGGTAGTAAGTTTGATTCTTCACGGGCGATTTTCCGATGGCACCTCAGTCTCCGTAATTACTGGCCCATGTCACGTTCTCAATATAATCGTCTCACATAAATGGGATTACGTCGTCCCTGATTGATGTCGACGTGCCAGCATCGTCGTCTGGATGTAATCTGATCTATCTGTTATAGCTCAGGATGAATGGTCATGGGATGTATTGGAATACAATCGGATTGTTATCTAATAGACCGAAGGCTTTGCACGTATACACCTTTTAAAAGTCCTTCCCAAAAGGAGGGGTGTTGTTATTTTCACATGTTTATTCTTCTGTCTGTGGTGTTGTAGCTACGAATGGAACTATTATGTGCAGCTTTTTTTAAGAAGCTGATGTGATCGAAATGTTTCTTAGCTATAACTTTTTAAAGTCAAATAATAATCCTGATTTTTTTAGTGTCAAATATTTGCTTCTGCTTTCGTTGTAGGTCTCTATTTTTTGTATATCTTCGTTGAGTACTGTAAATGTAATGTTATATTTGTAGCACGGCCGTATTGGTTGAACATTAAGTCATCTTATTTACCTTAGATCGAAAGAGCGCGGGTTTGATTCCAGACAGGTATCTCTATAAGCCTTCACAGATAGAACGACCGTGAATGTGATTTGGTTATATATGTGATCTATAAGAAAATAAATTTCAAGCTTATTATACAACCCCATTATACTTAAAGAAAGTTTTGCTAGTTGTAAATATTTTATAAATAAGTTTTGCGTTAAATTAGAAAGTTTTTTTTTGCATTTCATGAGTAGTTTGTTCTTTCGCGTTGCATATTGCAGGTTGCTTCAATCGGTGTTTTAACAATAGTCTAATTAAGTTTAAATGTCTACTCTGAAACATTCTGAATAATGAAACACGGTTAAGATCTAGGCCAGGAAGATAAGTGAAACGACCGAGTCCAAAAGTTTTTATCTTAATCATGGCAACAACTAAACTGAATCAGTACCCCAAACTTTGTCGTGTTAAATATAACTTATATGCAAATATTTTCCGTCATCAATGTTTTAGATGTTGCTTTGAATTTTTCGAAAAACTGTAGTAGAAGTAAAGAAAACGATGGACTCAAAAGTGATATAAAGAATCTTCTAGGCTAGTAGTAAAAGGTATTATTAGTGACAGTTATTTGGTGCTTAAAATTCGTAAATTTCAGTCTTTAAAAATCGAAGCACTAATGCTATTTTACAAATATCTGTAACAAGAGAGGATATAAATTCGTAGGTTAATATAGCTATTGAATTAAAGTTGTCTATTTTTCTAGGTTATATTGTAATAAGATAAACTTAACTAATATCAAATAATAATATTACAAATGAAGTACACTGTAAAATAGTGCAATATCATAGCATGCATTGTTTCTAGTTCGGTTTCAGCTTACAATATCGGTTTTATTTTTGCCTTGATTCTATCGTGTACTTGGATTATAAGAACGATGAAATATATTATTTTTGAAATATTAATATTCTATCTTACTTTCAAAATTTCCTAATAAATGGATTTTTTTTTATATAATTCCTTTTTACCCAGGAAAAATAATTTTGGAATATTCCGTTATGACGTAATTTTACTGTAAATTATATCTTGTAAAAGCTTAGGCTTCCGCGCTTTCATACTCCGGAAAAACTTTAAATTATATATTTATTGATTGATGTTTAATTTTTATTTCAAATTATTTTCGAACTTATCATTTCATAATTTTCTAATAATGTTGTTATTCACTATTCAGTTAAAAGCCAGGTGATCACGTATATCACTAAGTTGTAAATTTTTTTTTGGAAGTATACTTTATATCTATGATAGACCGTTAAATTTTAATTGTCAATGAACATATCAACATCGCTTTATTCAAACAACCCACGAGTACTATTTTACGGCTAAGGAGAACTAACTCAGATGCTTTTAATAAACAGTTAAAAAGTTACTGTTGGAGAATAAAGGCAACAAATAGCAAAACTTTTATGCACTCTAAGAGAGCGCTTTAAATTATAGTTTGAACGTAATAATTATGTCATAATGTTTACATTGTAACAATGACGGGGAATCGTGAAATGAAGTCGTCGGTGAATGGCTTTCCCACGGAGTTACATGACCCGGTTTGAGTTTTCAATTGTGTATTATTTTTATTCTTGCAAATGATTGTTTATTCGTGCAAAGTTAAAATATTTGCTTACGGTACTCAACCCCTAACTGGGTAAGTACGTTGGGCAATGTGTTATTCGATATAAACGTTGCTACGCTGTTTTCGCGAGCTTTATATGCTTTTTTATAGCACTCACTTGCGCTGGTGGCTTCGTTTACACTGTTAAGTGTCCTGTTTATTTAACTTATTCTTACTCTTTATAATCACTTGGAAACATCAGATCAGCAAAAAATAACCTGCAATAATACTAAATTTTCGCGCTTTAAGTACATAGGAATAGGTAAAGATTGTGCTTAGCTGAAATTTATGACTATTTATATTTTA
>JAOSYY010000012.1:12381139-12401113 GCA_025727935.1 Hebomoia glaucippe | reverse complement strand
TTTTGAAATGGACATTATGGATGTATTTGTATGCATAATTGTACTTAATAAGTGTGATGATTGTACCAGACGCATATTATCGTGGTCAGTGGGCGTAATGAGATAAACGTATCCCGTCCCCGCTTTGTTACATTAGGCGTTTGCCTTGTTTGCTCTTGTTAATTTATATAACAAACTTTACATAGACGTATCTCTGTGGAGATGCTGTTTTCCAATCTAGCGTAAATAAATAAAAAGTTCCCCTTACAGGGCACAGAAGCCGGACAACTCACTTTATACTCCATATCTTAAAACTAGTGAAAACAATAACAAATTTTTGCCTTGGTAATATTAAGCTTTAGACATTTTTCTTCGATTTTAATTAAATCTAGGTATCACCACTAGGTAGGCTGGAATTTATAAATTTCATTATATACATTATAAATGTATAAATTATAAGTGATATTCATTTTATAACGGTTTGGTTGCAGGTAAAGTTACTTCATCAAGTTTACTGTTGGCGAGTGAGTCCCCAAACATTAAATGTAGAGCGAGTCGAGTGTAAGGAAGGCGTCTATCGTAGATTCACGATTTTTTAAATTACGAGACCACTTGGACCGTTTCCAAAACTAAGTGGAGTGGCCCGTGAACGTAATGTGCTTGCAAATTATAATATTTTAACTAAATCTGACTCACCACAACTTTGGGTCTGTTCAAAACAGCTTGAATTATAAGTCATTTTATAATAAATTTAGGATTAAAACCGGAATAGTAATTTTTAAATTAACTACCAAATTTTCTCTTATTGTTAGTAGTAATACTTGCTGTAGAACATTAGGGGTTTACAATTTAAAACTTTAAAACTAGGTGTTTCAGCTTATTTATCAACGTTTACTAGGTTAGTAGATAATTTGTATATTAGGAAATTTGGAGCACGTGTTGATAGCAATAATATGTCGATAGTTTACAGAATCTAAAACACATGTGAACCTTAACCAAATCATTAAATCAGCTCGGAGATTTTAAATAAGGACAGTTGCACAGATTCCTTTTGGTTAAATTAACTTCCGAAAATTGGCTATATTCTGTGTTAGTTATTAATAAAACTAAAAAAGCCCACAAAAAAGAACTAATTTGATCGACATCACTTGATCTATAGATAGAAAATTGAACGAGTCATATCGATGATTGGCAAAAATACGATGTCAATTACTCTGCGTCAGTGCGTAACACACCCTTGTTGATTTGTGTTTTTTATATTCTTTCAATTTACGCTATACATCTGGTCAATCTAAAAATCTTGTGTTCAAAAATTCGTTCACCTCAACACATTATTTTACTTTAAAGTACAAAGCATTGAAGATAGACTTGTTTTTTCAGTTATTGTCAAATACTCAATAGACATGTACGTATGAATTAACAACGCCGTGACTGCTTCCGACAAGTTTAAGTATTTTTGTTCGTTATTCAAATTACTATTTTTATCCGTTCATTTAACATGTCGACAATCCGTTTCGTTACGTGTTAATGACCTCTATCGAGAAGTGATTACACTCACTTATGGTGTCAATTAGATGCCATCGGTGCCAAATGTTATGGGTGTCACGAACGATCAGTTCTAGATAAAATCGGCTACGTATAATAGAAGCCTACTGCCATTTCAATTAACCTTCGATGTAGAAAGAAACGCGCCCGCCGTTATTATTGAGACGTATTTCTAAGACATTTAGTATGACTCTTCTCAATATTTTGTAATTTAACTTATATTGAGAATAATATTAAAAGTTTAATAGTCACTCACTACGTCAAGTTATCAAAAGTCTCAACAAAGATTTATAAATTATTGCTGCGAAACACATTTTGATGATATTAAGTTTAAAACGAAAAAAATGGCGTCTATATCGGCTTGCAACGCACACAAATATGCAAATACAGCAACACGCAACCCTTGCGACAGTCTTAAAAATAATGGTTAAGTTTTGTATAAAATCATTAAAAAGCGACTTTATATATGTCATTATTATCATTAGGTATCTGGGCGAACGTGTTTCTACATATTCATAAATGTACATAGTTAAGGGCACTTCATCCAATTATAATTGTAAGATGGCGCTGTGAAACAAAAAAGACATAAGTTTTTTCACGGTCCTATGCATAATTATTTAAAGTTAAATGCTAGTCGAATGCACTAGTATTATACGAATCAACTGTGTAGGTATGTGATTATAATGAGTAATATTATAGGGAGGTTTTAAATTTCGAAGGTGAAGTGATTGCATAGTATAGTTTATCTCAGCTGGTTGAGACATAGAGAGGTCGCCGGTCTCTGATATTTACATGCCATCTTTGCAACTTTAATGCTACTGGAACTTTCATTTTTTACTTTTGGTTATCAATATCTTTGTCTATACAGATATAAAACAGTTAATTATATACCTATAAGAAATACCTAACAAAAACAGTTTTTTAAATACATATGAAAGTATTTACAGTGCTCATAATAGACCTGCGCACAATTGGATAAATTTTCGTCTATATGCGCCGCTTATCTTGGTTATGCCAGGACCAATTCTGACGAGATTTTCGCTAGCAGATAGATAATGTTCTAAAAGGTAACAGAGGTTACATTTATGTAATTGTCGTTGTGTAGGCACTTGCACTAAATAGGGATGAATCGGCGGTGGTATGCTACTTTATTATATAATAGGTACATATTAGAAAATAATACTTAGTTTGTTATCAATCATGTTTAACCATGTGCTTGTTTTATTATCATTTAATTAATTCATATTATAATAAATTTTATTGTATAATAAAGGAAACTCGATATTATAACGAAGTCGTAAAATTTACCTATATATATTCGTGTGATTACAAAACTTCTGTTTTGTCCTTGAGTTGATACATCCAATATGTATGATGGAGTTATTTTAATTATCTTATAAATTTCCTTAATAATTTATCAAAAATGCAATTTGAATATTGCCTATCCAATTAGTGGTTCCTTAGAACATCTGTTTAAAAAAGCAATCTCCTCATTTTTATATTAAAAACTAATTATGAAGTGTTCAATAGCAGTGTTGCAATTAAATGTTATAGAAAAAGTATATAACTAAAAATACTACAGTAAATAATTGTATTCTCTACCTTTTGTTTTGAAAGAAATTGTGGTTGCACGTTCCACTGTAGTAATTTCGCTCTCAGTCGTTCTGACTCGTTGGAATGGAATTGGTTCGGGACATGCGGTTTGTTCGTACAGTGAACAGATAGTGAGTCAGTTACTTTAGAGTTCAAGGCTTACTAGAAAATGGGTGCTTTGACAAGGAATCACATTAAAGATTGTTCTAATTACACTCATACTATTAGTCATAAATTATATAATTTAAAGTGTAAAATTGTTCTATTTATTTTATGACGTAAATATTTTCCCCAAATAGTTTCTATAATACGTTACGGCAAGTGTATTGAGTACACTGGTTTGGTGTCGTGTACAATAAAAAGGATTGTTTAGTATTGTGTAAAAGACCTTACTTTAATAACAAGTATAAGCTAAGCAAGTTATAGCCGCCGGAGAACGTGTAAATTGTCACAGGAAGTTACACTTTTTATAGTTCTCGGTGTAGACGACAGGCTCCTTTCATGTATTTTAAAGTAGATAAGAGCGTTCTGTTCTTTTACATTGTTTTTCTTTTCGTATAGTAAATGAGTTCTTATCAAAAATTTCAATTAGAAACATGAGCGCCATGCTTCTCACGACTTTTTACTAGTGACGTACCTATATTACAAGTAACATCTGTTCGGAAGATTAATTACGGTCACGAGTAGAGTATAACTGTGATTTTTGTTTTATTAAATGTGTTATATACCTATATATTTATATTTATTTTTCGGCGACTCGAAGAATGAAATATTGCAAATCCTGTCTGATCTTAGAATTTAGGTAAAATAAAGTTCTTTATGGATCAAATTATCGAAAATTGGAATGTATATGTCCTTTTTAAATGTAATTGACATATTTTTGTAGCAATCGCTTCAGTTTCTGGGTCACACCAGGGTTAATACTGTAGAAAAATATATGTAGGTGTATTGTCACAGGGATACAAGATAAAGCACGTCGCGACAAAAGCTATGTTACATGTATAACGAAGCTACTTCACAATATCAAGGATAGTTTCTTGATAAATAAAATAGAACTCAGTACCTTATTGCAAATTCACAGATATGAATTGAAATACATCTTCGATAATTCATGAGACGAATATCAAATGAAACGAGTTCGTATTTAGTAGATTATTAATATTTGTTGCCATCAAATTTTAGAGCACTTCAGAAGCTGAAATTAAATTGTCGTCATATTTCTTTGAAAATATTTCAAATTGAACTGTCACTAATAATGACTGCACATTAATAACGTTTAAACTTGAACCACGTAATGTCGGCTATAATTTACCCTTCATTTTGTTGCTTACTAATATTGGTTTACGATGTTTGCTAAGCAATTGCCAAGCTATAAATTCGATTCGAGCTGTGAACGCGATAGTGTCGCATAACCCTTAGCACTTGGCAGCAGACCAATGACGGCGCTGACCGCATATGGCATAATAATGCCATTTGCTAAGAGATGGGCCATTCGGTTTCATCAATATCACCATTTAGCATCAGATTGTGTAAATATTTGTCCAGAATTCATGAAACTGTAGATTTTTATTTAATTAAGCACATCGACTGATTTTTCATTTTATTTCGCCACATTTAGAGGCAAAATTTTCTGTCAAGCATTCGTTCAATAAATATATAAATTGTTTTAAATTTATGTAGATATGTATAATATAATATTGTAAAATATTCCCTCTTGAGTGCCGACCGTATGTCGGGGATGGCAGAACATCCAATTAATCCTGATTAAAAGCAATTATCACTGTAGATACTCGTATATATATAATAAGACTTGTAACTGTTTGTTCAGATAACTGGACTGAATAGGTAGACTGGTGCGTAAACATTAAAATTAATTAAATCTTTGTCTTTTGTTTGTTTCTACTTGTCGTTTTAATTTTAACTATTGAATAGACATAATATTATTCATTTCTGAAATTATTTATTTGATTTCATTTAAAAGTATTCATAGCATTGTATAAGATCGTTACTAAGTTTCTCTATGGTTCAGGTCAGTTCAAGAATGTGACCTGCTCTAAGATGAAAGTCTGAGATATTTAGCTGTGTTTAATTTTGATGAACCACGGTTATTACATAAAAGAATACAAGAAAAACATTTTTATTGATGTATTGAGCGATTTTCTGTCTCGAAAAGAAGGGTGTGGTGACTGATTGAAGGAATCTTGAGGAAATTAAAGTTATATTAGGTACATGGTACATGCTACATGTGTGAACCCGGTTTTATGTATGTAAGTTAGCGCTATTTACCTAGTGAGTGGTGTAAGTGGAGTGTGACATTATCGTCTATGCAATACTCGTAACTATTAGTGTTTATTGCTTTATATTGTAACACTTTTATGTCGCAGTGTGTCAACATTATATCATAGGTTTTACACTATACAGGCTCCCGATTATAACAATTTAAAATATTTCTCTGACATTCATTTACGATAGCATAATAATTTGACATTTGTTAATGTATCTACACGCTTGCACAGTTAATTTTAATCAAAAATTTGTTTGACCTTTATGTCTATTTTACGGTTAAAATTCTATGTAATATTTCAATGAAACTGCCGGTCGTGTATGATATATACAAAAACCTAAATTGCTTTTGGCTTATTTTAACAAAAACCGTAAACATCAACTATCTAAAGGCACCGTAGCTAAGCCCCTTGACCTACTAGATGCCCCGACAATGCTAACCACACCGCTTCGTTGACATTTACTTGTGTTGGCCAATTCCAACCGAGCTACACGCTTTCAACCGCTGCGATGCGCTAGTATAAGCATATAATGATTTTTTGTTCTTGTTACCAAAAATCTCATTACACAAATCTGACTATACAAAAATAATTGATTTTGAAGATGTTTTAGAAACTTGTTAATCACTGTATTTCTTCCTGATAAAGCAGCAAAAATATCTTATACCAATCTCATAATATCAAAATTCTTTGCGTTTGTTACAACGACTATTCCAAACCTAAAATCTAGATTACGTAAATACTTATTTAGTTTTGGGAACTCCATCAATAACTTATGAAACAGGTGTAGGTCGATTAATGAACATTATACTTATTCTGGTACGAAATGTATATATTTATATTTTATACCTCGCTGCTATTCTCAAGACTTCCCTTACTTTGCGTTATGTAATTCGGTAATTGTTATTCCGTAGAGAATTGTGGATTTGCATCTAACAACGGAATTAGTCCCGCAATATCGGCGGGATCAATATTCAGTTCGGTCTATTTTAAATTGATTACCTTCATTCGCAAATTGAAATGTTATCAGAGTTCATGATATCCAGACCTGGAGTTATTTTAGGTGATGTTAATGTAACAGCTTTTGTTTATTAATGAGTGTTTACTGTTTTTATATTTAAATTACGTCGGCACTCTTTTTGTTTGTGAGACGGTACCCCCAGAACGTCGAAAACGTTAAGATATTTTTAATTTCTTTAAATACTGTGCGTTTTTTCGGTACCCCACGTTTAGAGGCTAAGTTAATCAATTTTGCATGTATAATTCTTTTTCAATTTGGTA
Source organism: Hebomoia glaucippe (assembly GCA_025727935.1). Taxonomy (NCBI): domain Eukaryota; kingdom Metazoa; phylum Arthropoda; class Insecta; order Lepidoptera; family Pieridae; genus Hebomoia; species Hebomoia glaucippe. The sequence goes on along the minus strand of JAOSYY010000012.1, from coordinate 12,394,433 downwards.
CGACGGATGTTATAAACGTATACAATTCATCTAAACTTAATGTACTATAATGTTTTTATTATTCAAAACTGACGTTTTCACATGGTTACCACAATTCGTTGTAAAACCAAGCATTAACTTTATAATTTAACTGTTATTTTCTGAGTAGCACCGAAATATTAATTATTTATCCCCAATATTAAAATGAAAATATGCGTACTTATTTAGAGAATTTGATTTAGTTTCCACGAACTCGCTAATACAATTACAATACAATCACAATGAAAATTCGAAAACTAACCGAATTTATCTCGTTTGGTTGCAGAATTGAGTTAGCAAAAATAGGATTATCGTGACGTGTACTCGCTGCAACTAGGAGCCGGTCGGAATAAGGGTTGGGTAGACGGGGGCTCACCGGAACGTAACCTAATGGTGGCATATCGAAATTTGTCGTTCGTATCTCGATATAGTGACACCCCTGTGAGATCGGTCAGGTGAAATTATGCGAATCGAATGGTAATTTGTACTACAATGACGAACTCGTGGTGCGAAACAATAATGCGACGCCTGTATTGTATATAATAGAGATACGACTTTCGGAATATTATTTACGAAATTATATTTTGACGTGAATAGCTATTTTTGTTTATGTTGTGTTTTTGATGTGAATCTTCTTTAGAATCGTTGTGATTTCAAACACGATGAAACGAAAAAGCGTGTCCATAGATACACACGTAAATGTATAGGATTCGCGCGGCGAAAGAATAAGATAGAATTTATCTCTATTTTATTAATTGACGATCTCTCTCTATCTCTCATAGCCTATCCTTGATTAAAAATACTCATTGAAGAGTGCGGAAACTGATGATATTTTGAATTGTTTTTAATAATTCTAATTCTTTTCTTTTATATAAAGGTTGTCAAATATCTCCCTTCCTCTTTTTTGCTCATTTCTACCGTTTTTTCTACCGTCTATGACTTGCACACAAACAAATTTTTGATTTAACTACTAATAATATATAATAAATGTCTCTTAAGTTAAGAAGTAAATTTTAAACAATTATATACATTAAAATTATATAAAATCGTAATGAAAAAATATTATACACTGAAAATTTCGCGAAAATATTACGGATTTTAGTGTAAATGAAACTGAAAATTATTGGATCAGTTTGTGTTTACATTTGTTATCATTGTCTACGTGCTTCCGATAAAATGATATGGATTTGCATAATTTACCCTCTGGAACTTATAGAACCGCCTTCACTAAATCAGAGTTATTAGTGTGAAATGTTTTGAATTCACACAACACGTTGCCTTTTGATTTTATCTAGATAATGGATGAGCTAAGTGTATACGGTCGATGGAACGTGGCACGCATCGTTGGCTTTGCAATACTGGCTGATATAGGGCTAATATCATAACATTTTGTACATAAGAGCCAAATGTATTTCAGATTTCCAACGGACTTATCAACATGTTTATAAAAAATCATATTAGTTTTCGCAAGGCCCGTGATCAGATATAGAATATCATTTATTATTTAATAAATAAATTAGTTAATGTAATTATGTTTTATGGTACGCGGATATACAAGATTAACTTATAGATTGAAATGGAATCACGCGTTTCAGAAACCCTATTTCTAGTTTTTGCATAACGAAATTATGAAAATAATTTATTGAAATAATGTTCTTGATGTTTAAAAATAATGTCATATATCCCGTATCATATCAATATCAGCTAAAATATTGTTACCTGACTGAGAGCTAGTTTGGTAACGACATCGTAAAGCGGAGAGGCATCGAGCGACGATAGGGGACTTCGTTCGATAAAATACGGGGTCAGAGGATATTTGTACTGGTGCTGTGTAATGAATAAATACCAAAATGTGCCGATCTTGCTAGAACTAATTATATTTCTTTTATAATACCTAATCGAAGACACCAATTATCAACAAACTAGTTTATTATCAATGCTATGAAAATGTAAAAAAGAATTAACATTTAAATGAACAATTTATATTCGTTTCTTTTCATTTCCCATTGTTGTGTTGTTCGGTACGTGTATTTTCCCCTCGGTCGCTCGATAAAATTTTACGAAATTGTGTAGGTGGTCCGAAATGCCGCGGGGCGTCGATACGGCACCGTTATCTGCTTAGCATAATGGTGACAGTGTTAGGACGGGCCCGTATTGAGTTCTGACCTCATTTTGCGGTACATCTTCATAGGTCTTCGATTCTTGTATGGTATGCGATACAAACCGGTTTAACCGCATAATTGGCTGACCTTCTATTGTAGTAATTCACTTCACGGATAATGCACGCGTTACATAAATTCCTTAACTATTGTCTTTAGTAAATTAATAAAATACATTAATTTGTTGTTTTGTTTATTCATGTTTGAGTTAATAAGTGATTGGGGCTGACACAACTTCGATGTAAAACAATAATAAAGTTTTGAGACTTATTTTGTAGAGTTTATAATTAAAACTTTATTTGATTGTTTTGGATCAAGTTTGTTGGAGGTAATTCCATTTTATTTACATAATTTATTAATCAATTGTAGTGGTAATAGTAGTTTTTATTAGTGTTTCGATAAAATACTTACAAATATAATATTTTTTTATATTACCACGTAGAAGTGTAGTCGATGTTTTTATTTCGGCTATGAATTTTATCCAAGCAATTTTAATATTATCTATAGGTAAGAGTGGAGTTTGCATATAAATATTTATGGTGTCAGGTAATATTGGACGGTCTCTTAGCCATACGTGAATACGATTATCGTTTTTGGTGAAAGTGGAATAAACTTTTACTTATGCTGATAGCATAATATTATTTTAAGATAATATCTATCTATACCGTACTTTACGACCATTTATATAAAAATATTTGGATCAATTCAATTGATTGAAATTTAACACAGTAATGCCCATATAAAAGGTCATAAAAATTTGGAATCTACGCAATTCCTATTATTTTATGAAACCGCTGCAGTACCTAATCATACGTCATCTTCAATATTAATTGATATTTTTTAACGATTAAACATCCTAATAATAACCTTAACAGTCCAGTGAACGCGAATTAATAAAGATATAAGTAAAAATAAAAATTGTGAATTTCCTTTGGTATACTGAGGCGCGGATCACGCAGTTTTGTCTGTTTCATTGAACATCTTTCTCAAACAGATAGGTGACTAGACCTTATGCACTGGCTACATTAATATTTTACCAACTTATAAAACCTCGCATCCTAATACATTGTTTCTAAGGCCGTGACTATAGGTATAAATACAGGCAAATAGCTTTTTAAATTGTTTCAGTTTCGTTCATTAGACATTAGTCTAGTATTTCTTATCTTATAAATTATATCTTAGTAATTATACTATTTACAAATAAATTTTTAGCCATACATTTGTTCGCAGATAAGCCATGTTGCGACAGCGTGTCTAGCTAGATAAATTTTCTCTAACGAAATTTCCGTCCCGAGAAACACCAGCAAAGTTGAGCGCACAATCTGCTCAAGAATCTGGTAAATTCGGATTTTACCTGTGTTCTTGTCTCGTACGTTTTATCCGAAAACTTATATCACCGATCTCGTACTAACTTGATGAAATGAGTTTTCCCCTCTCGCCTCATCCTAGACCGACTTGTTACTTTAAACTGTTTGGTGTTCGATCGAATTTCCGTTTGTGATTTATTTTTCGTTCATTCCCTTTATACGGTGGATAGTTTGGATTCTTGTCTGTTTACACTGGGCTTACACGTTCAAAGAGAATTAAATCGATACAAAGGAGAGCAGCGAGTGCTTTGCTCTATTGGTTAAGTTTGTAAACCTTTTTAGTAGGTTGCCATTAATGTATTTAAGAGATACTTGTTGAATTTTTATACAAATAACAGCGCTGTTTGCTAACATCACTCAGCAGTTCATTCACCATCAAGTTGAGAATCGTTAGAATATGTGCGTACTATTTAAGTTCTGGTTTTAATACATTTTGCAGGGCATTATATTGAGAGTGTTTTCCTGAATTCAACCTATTCCTCTAGATTTCTCTGTCTTACAAGTGCATAGCTTTAAATAGTTATTTACAGCATTACTTTATTTTTACTAGCTTGGGCCTACCGCGTCCCCTGTTATGTGAACGTATGATATTTTAAGAATAATTAATATTTATTTAATATGCCGGTTCTTTAAACGACGCCACGTTTACTAAATGTCTAATCATCTGGCCTGCCGTGAATATCTTAATTGCATTTAGTCTTAGCAATATCATATTATTTTTCTTATTAGCTCCATTTGCAACTAGCAAACAATGTACAGCAGTAAGCCTAATCGAAAAAACTAGTAGCCGTATCGAAACAAAAAATTGTATGTATTCATTTATTAGCTTCAAATGGTAGTACAATCATTTAGTTAAATTTTTGTACTGATAAACAGAAAATGGTGGAGATATGAGCGAATTTGTTAGATTTTTGGGCAATCCGTATATGCGTAGCGTCTACATTGTTCTTAGTTAAATTAGGTATATAGTGAATGCGCTATTAATATGGTCACATCTCATATCGAGTCGTGTCTAGTTAAGTGGAATATGGTGTTGTAGCCACGTACAGCAGATGATGTGGTTTAAGGCACTTGTCACGTGCCGTCTCAGTTAACCAAAATTAACACTGGGGAATTATATCCTGACATTGTGGTATCAGTGGCAGTATAACTATGTTGGAGGTATTACGTAGTGCACCGACTTCGTGTGAGTCTGTGACATGGTTATACTCGTGTGTATTGGAATACCGTAACAAATTTTGACCATCGCTTCGCTTCGTTTTCACGAACACCGGTAGACCGGTAAATATATAGAAATACTAGATGACCCAGCAACTCGTTTTGCTACATAAAAATAGGGGTTGACTGTAGAGGGGTGAAAATTAAGGGTTTTATGTATTTTTATGTGCTGTATCATAAAAAAAGTATAAACAAAAAGTTTCATCTAAAAATTAAAAAACAAATTAAGAGTGAACAAGCCCTATCACTTAGGGGGATGAAAAATAAATGTTGTCTGATTCTCAGACCTACTGAATATGCATATGAAATTTCATAAAAATCGGTCGAGCTGTTTCGGAGGAGTATTGGAACGAACATTGTGACACGAGAATTTTATATATTAGGTACTTGTTGATTATTGATTGAATTTTTAATATTGACGCAGTAATTACAGCTTAACCTCTTCAAACTTAGAAACGAAACCTTTCCATAAAAACTTAGAGCAAGGTAAAAATAAATCTGTAAATTTCTTTAGCAAGGTGGAATACGATATCGCTTACAAAACTCTTGAATTTTTTAAGTTCGTAATATTATGGTTTTTCTACTACTAAGCATAATCTTTTTATATAAGTAGTAAATTTGTTTATATTGTCATAGAACTGAAAGCCTTATACACACGCAATAAGCGCTAAATTTCTAGATTTATAGTTTGGTAAATAAAATTTTTACTGAATGCGCTCGTAATCGTAAAACTGGTCAACGTACCTCAAAACACTCGTAATTTTATACATTTTGGTTTTGTTATCTTGTTAGCGTATTTGTAAAGTAAGGGTTTCTTTTTATCTTTTTTACGTGATACATTCAAAACGTGACGGCATTACCTTTAAGCTGTGATGGAAAAACTTTATACGCCACTTCACATTACTTAATTGAATGGGCACTTAATTTTGATTCGATGTGCTTCCTCATTTTTTGTGTTCCAATTCTATATCGGAATTAATATTTAAAATAAATCTTCATCTTTATCAAATATTTTATAATTGTTATGCAATTATAGCAAAGAGCATGACGTTCGCTTGAAGGTTTGTAGTGTCTCAGCCACATTTCACTATTGATTGTTTAAAATTTAATTGGAGATCTGAAAGCAGTAGGAATTCTAAAAAGTATTTTTATCTTACATAAATTAGGATATCTTTGCGTTGTTTTTAATTTTTTGAATCAGATTTAGTGAATTAGGTTTTAAGTATTTACTTAGGTATAAGTATACATACACCTAATCAACAACTAAAGTATTGTGTTGAAGAAAGATAAAGTACACTAATAAATATAGCTTTATTTTTTATTTATTTATTTGAATCAAAGTATACAATATAATTCACAATCCGTTGGTGAAACATATAAGACAAATTTATATAAGTTTTTCTAACCACCAGTTTGCCTTAAATATACAAAACCTCGTTACAAAGCGGATAGATTTGGTTTACAATACGTGAGAATTATAAGACCGACCATGATGGCTATATAAAAAATAATATCTATAACACGGTGTTGACGCTAATGTTCCTTGTTAACGAAGCAATCGCAGTTATTATACCAGGAATATAATCTCATACGAGACTATAATATTACGCCGCCATGTTGGTACTTACTGACACAGTAGCTCTCAAGTTCAACGCGAGCTTTCGTCCTTTGTCTTTTAAGACATTCTTATACTACAAGAATTCTATCTTTTCTCAATAGTAAGTATATTTTAAGGGCTCTGTTGTCAAGTGGTTGGTCAAAAGCAACCGCGATGCCAGAGCATTTGTGTTCTGTCTTGGGAACGGGCTGCCTGTGACCGGACGACTGTCAAAACACAGGCGTTTCGAGTATTATGTGTGGTGGGAGGAAATTCCTAATAATTTTAAGGTCCGAGTGGGGGTCACGTACCATCGTTCATAGATGGAACAGTCGTGAAGTGCTATGCGCGTTTAGATTAGGCTATGAATTTCCGAATACTCGAAATAAAAAAAATAAGGCCTTAAGTTTGGCAACGCGTCTTCTAGATCTACTGATATTGAAGGTGTCCATGGGCGACAGAAATAACTGAACTGTATGCTGATTTGCCTTTCTATCGCATAAAAAAATCCATTACGTTTTATAAAAGTACATCTGGAAAAATATGCCGCGCTCAGGATAAAGTGAAGTTTCCCTACGATTATAGAGAGCAAGCTCAGTAATTTTGATAAAATGACTCAAATTATGCATCGCTTGAAAGATTGGAGTACTCCGTTGGCCTTCCGCGGCGTTCCTTGTTCTTGCAATCAAGTTTATTGATGTAGCGAGAATGCTGTTATTGTCTTACCGGGCTTCAAAGTGTTTATTTCTTTTGAGTAAGTAATAAAAATCGTTGGCGCTGCTATTTAATGAAATACCCGTAAAACGTTGTGCGCTTTTTATACAGTTTTTGTTTTTATAAACTAGATGCCTCATGAAAAAAAAAACATGCCCGAATTAAATTACGTTGTATGCCCTATGTTTTTAAAACAGATTCGCGATAAAATGTTGATGTTTCAATGTTTTTTCTTTTTCAGGTATGTACTCGGAGGTTGTTTCAAGTGGAATTATGTATGTATATACAGCAGCTTTTGTTATAATACTTGCGACTTCTTAATTTCGTATGTCCTAAAGTTGTATTAACAATTTCAGCAGTATTCGTGTCATACATAAACTTTGTATGGCTGGATATTTTCACAAATACATACTTATTATTCTTGAATGAAATCAATAAAGTATATTTATAAAAGGGGTTGACACCGCGGAGCACACTTAGTCAAACGGAAGTCAATCAATTAAGAGCACGATCTTTAGCTTTAGTTACATTTGTCCTTAAAGGGGCATAGAGAGCGTTAAAAGCGAATATGCCTAGATCGACAGAGTGGTAAATAATATATTATTTAATGGATACCCCAGTGGTCAATATTTAACCTTAGTCCCTTAAATTTTCATATTTTTCTAAAATAATATTATTGTGTATATTTTTTATATACTTCTTTATGAATTCTACTTACACCTTAATTATACTAAATACTCTTTCATCAGTACAATAATCACTAAAAGGATAACGATTTTTCATTCACTTGTGTACCGTAAGTGGAAAAACAACATTGATATCCTATAATATTCTGTTTCATTGTATATCGTATAGTAATATCCTGTGTGTAATTTCAAAATACATTTTGTAGTGGTAACTGGAAATCTCGTTATGTTCCTAGCTTGCCGGCAGAGGTAGCCAATATTGCGCGCAGTTGTCAAACCGTGCCGCCACTTCGAACGAATTTTTTACAAAATACATCGGAGTGATACTGCCGAGTCCTGTCATGTCCTGTTTTAATTCTATTACCTCTTTTTCGGGTCAGTCGAGCCAAGTTTTTGTAATACGGTAAATCTTTACTTTTATATTGATGGAGTTGTTGGCTCAGTGGAAAGATCTTGCCTTGCATCGATCTATGTAATATTTTTATACTTATTATACAGATGTTATATTTATAGAAAAAAATGTAACATCTGTTCTGTCTATAATCGTTTTATAAATTATATTTCACTAACAAGATAGATTATATAGTAATTGTTGGCGGAATTTTCCTTATTGCCCAAAATATTTTTATTATATGGAAAATATAACTCCTAATATTAGTATAACGTTAAGAGTTCTCAATGTAGTATTCAAGTTATATTAAAAATATTAAAGATCATATTCAACGAAGACAAAAGCCGATAAGGCCTGGTTTTGTTGAAGGAAACGCGTAGATTTAGTCTTAATTCCCTTACTTATGTGATATTACCCAAGACGATATTAATAATATCATCAGTCGTTGGCTTTGTTTGTTTAATAAACCTTCGTCCCGTACCCTCTATATTACATAATCTAAATGTTACCTGAATTCTATGGCAAACAGGTCTTAAACTTCTTAATTAAGCTTAAGCTGAAATGCTAATACGAACAAGTTACATTTAATAATAGCTGACTGCTGTCTAACGTTGCGCGTGAAGATGGTAAATAATTTATAAACTGCTCTTTCGAATGCCATATTTTGAGAATAATTTTTCATGGTAAAAATACTATTAAAGTATTAACTAGCAGTGCCGTACACATACACCCGTATCAAAATATTTTTTATAAATTACAACCTATGTTTTATTCTATGAGCTATATTTCCTTTATGTTTCGTTAATGTCCATTCAGTAGTTTTCGCGTGTAAGAGTGAGAGACATTCATACTAATATTATTTGCGTTATATGTCCTATTTAACATTTCATATCACAATTAACATTATAAAATCTTTCAAAAGAAAACAATTCAAATAATACAACGCACAGGCGGCTTTCCTTTTCCTCATTTCCACTAATGATTTTAGTTCCCGTTGAATCATTGACGTTTAATCAAAGCTCTCAGAGTAATCGGCTCGATGCTCTTTACGTGCCGGCCTTTTGATTAGAGGCTTCTTCATAAAGAGGGGTATTAACGTATTAGGGCAGCTAACAGACGACTTCGGTCGCTCAGTGATGGTCTGAAACGTGTCTATCCATTCCAATTTACACGCGTTTTCACGACTTTAATCAGGATACTTTTAATCACGGACGGTCAATCAGACTTCTGGGTTTAATGCGGCGAATAAGAGGTGGCTTTTGATTACGATTTTCCCCGTACTGTTAATAAATCACAATACCTTTTGATTAATATCTCATATTGTAGTTTATATAATAATTTAAGGGAAATCGTTTTAGAGCACAGTGGACGAGAATACAATTTTTTTGTAAATAAATAAATATTCAGAGTATAGGTAATATAATATTTGCTTTCAAGCCTTGAGGACATGAAAATGATGTGAATTTAACAGTACTTATTTTATTTAGTTCTAAAACTAACTTGAAGCTTTAATTAGATAAGCAAAAGTGTAATAATACAGAGTATCGTATTTTTTCAGAAAAAAACAATTCTTTATTTGGGTTTGTACTGTATGAAATCACGTATCCGAGTCGTAGTCGTAGTCGTAATATTCCAGTTTATTTAGATAGAGTTTATTTTTCATTTCAAAATTAACCAAACTAGCTTCTGCCAGCGAATTCGGATATGATTTCTTCTACGAATTATATGTTTGTATTTAAAAAGACAAAAAGTTATAAAACACTTTTAGTTTCATTATCACTCTTTTTTAACTACCCACAATAATATTTAGATAAATTTAGTGAATGTACAGACAGACAATTTTTACAGATTTATTAGGTGTATACAAGATATAAAAATAAAGTTCACATACACTAATTGTTAAGTGAAGCTTACTACGATACAGTAGTGGAAACTGTGTCTAATTAGTGCGCACGAATACAGGCAAACAGGGTACAATTCTAAAAATCCTGATTTTGGATACTATTACGTTAATAAAGCCCTCCCAATTAATAGTTTGTCTCTACCACTAATGTACAGACAGCGATCTTTTACATTTGTATTATATTATAGATCACAGATTTATAAAAAATAATTACAGAAAATATTATTTAAAATTAACCTCAGAATAAATATCATAAATCTTTAGAAATGGAAAAGTATTGAAATCAATTCAATGTCTAGAAGTTTACTCGTAAAGCATCTAAGTTATGCGGCAGTGATTACATTGAGGTGTAATTACATCATGTATGGGATGTTTGTATTACGTTGGTGAAATCTCTCCTTTAAGCTGATGAATTGCTGTAATTATATGTATTTTAGAAGCGTTTATTTCTTCTTTGTGTTATATTAATAACATTATTACAATATTGCATAAGATTTGAATTAATTAAATTTAACTAATTCATATTAAAATATGTAGCAGCTATTTTCATATCCGTAATATTTTATCTTTTTGTACCTTTTTTTTTAATTTTTTAATAAAAATCCAATTTTTTTCTGTTAATATTAGAAAACGAAAATCGAATTATTTTATTATTGAATTTGGAGAAGAACAATGTTACTTACTATGCAGTTAATTTTCCGAGTATTATTTCATGTTGATTCATACTATATTTTTAAGAAAAGACACAAAAAATATATAAGCATAAGGATATCGATGATATATTTGAAGATATATAATATATGTTAGGTAGTAACGGACGTGAAAAGCTTCTACAACACCCTCTGAGGTGGAGAACGAACCATTAAACGTGAAAAAGAGCGATCGACCAGAAAAGATTAAGTTTCATTCGTTCTGACAGGATTTTTTGTAAGTCTAAGTGTAGACTAATAAAACATCTTTGATAAAATATTGGAATTTATAAGAAATTTTGTACACTTATATATGATTAAGTAAAAGTTTAGTGAAATTTATGTCTGTTTTTCAAGGTTTACTAATACAATTACAAAAATAATTCTACGTACAAATATAATCTAGTCTTGCTCCATAAATCCTTATTTCTAGATCGTGATAAAAGTAATCTACCTTACCACTTAAGTTATTTCTAATAATTAGCTAGCGATGTAAAATTTTAAGGTTTATTTTATCGGTAACATAAAAAAATTACTGGTATGTTATAATTTGTAGAATGTTTATGAACCTATAAATTTATATTTGTTTCTGCATAAAGTTAACTGGAAATATAATATAAGCAGATAAGCTGTTAAAGACATTATTTTAATATAATTAATATATATTTATTAAACAAATCATTAATGATTAGAACATTTTATTTATTTAAAAAATACATATGTTAAGAGTATCTAGAAACTCGATATGCTAAATTTATAATATTTCGTAGATCTGTGTAGGTACTACTTATGAGGAAACCTTTTGAACCTGTGTCTATTACCTTTGTTTTCAAGTTAGTTTTTCATCGATTGCTGCCAATATTACAAATTTGAACATTTATTTGGCTTAGGATAGGTGTAATAGGTATGTTATTCATATAAATAAGTACCAGAGAAAGACAAGTAAAATATGAAGATTTCAGAATAAATAATGTAATAATAACCTTTTATTATTATAATAAAATAAAAATATTTACGCTAACTCAACTATATTACGATAAGTCGTATGGAAAGTTATCATGACACGGTGTGTAGGTGGCGATATCTCCAACAATTGGCTGTTTTTCGACAAGGAATACAAATACAGTGGAATTACGTAAAGCCAAATACGGGTAAAGTGGTTCCCAAGTCAGCTCGAATATTTGGAATTTAAGGAAAGTTTATGTAATTTCATTTTGTTGAAGCCATTTTGTAGGTAGAGGCGAGTCGAAAGTATATTGAATTGTAAAATATACCGATAGTATTGGAATCGCACGTTGGGGTATCGTTATATATGTTGGCAGATACACGAGCGTGGGCCCAAATGAATCTTTGTCGAGGATTTTACGTGACTTAAGCTGTCCCTTGAGCTATGCCTGAATTGTATTTGTTATTAGAAAGTAAGTATCATAATAAATAAATCTAGAAATCACTGCGTATATTCAACGAATTTTATTAAATGCTTTCTAAGGAAATCCTTAAAAAAATAATCATAGTTACCTTTTAAACAGAAAACAGTCTGAATTAAAAGAGTATTATCCCTTAAGGAGCTTTAGTGTTACATATTTAACTTATAACGACCCTGTTTTGGTGGCGAGGGATCATAGAATACCTTATTAAAATACAAAAAGAAAGCGCGAAGCTTAAAATTCTTTGAATTTTCCTTAGTATTCGTTGTTACGCCCGTTATGCCCGAACCGAACTGCTATCACTTTCAATTTCTATACAGATGTACAGCTAGACCCCATTGTAACCGGTAACTTTAGCCGTTCACGTATATTTACGACTTTCGAGACCCAGGTGCTTCTGGAACTTCACTCGCAATATAAACAATCTTTCTTATTGCTTCATTTTGCAAGTAGATAGCAATGATTCAAAGTCCTTTTATAAAAGTTAAACATTTGTTAGTGTTAACTATAAAAGTGCTCTACAATTTTTGCTTCATCATTAGCATAAATTAACTTTACCGCAGTTTCCAGTACATTAGCATTTCACTAAAGTTTCATTCTGTGTCATTCTTAAAACACGGTCACCTAGATGAGGGTAGCAACAAATTAGTATACGTCATCTTTTATTAATGGTCTATGAACGTGTAAGCATTGACATAACTTTTTATTTTATTTCAGAACACGAGGGTATATGTTTTTTTTTTTTGGGACGTCGCGTTTTTAGCCAGGTGACTATTAAATCTAACCGGATGTTAGAGGGTATATGTAATGTGTAAGTGAAATATAAGCTTACATAAAACCCAGCGTCTCGTAGTGTTGTAAGATACTGGTGTCTTTTATTTCCAAACTTCGGTGGCTGTTTGGCAAGGAAACTGATTCAGTACTATGAAGGTACAGATTGGTCACCTAGACTTGTATTTCGAAAAAGGAAAAAATATTTTTAAAACTTATTGTATCTGTAGGATTATTGGGCTTTGGCAACTGCGCCGAAACTTAGAAGCTTTTACGAGTTTATCGGATACATTAAATTTTATTAAGTTAATACTCTTCCTTGTTTTCTTAATAAACATTTATTGAAGAAGAAAT
>JAOSYY010000012.1:12367105-12381039 GCA_025727935.1 Hebomoia glaucippe | reverse complement strand
TCAAGTTACTTTATAAATCTCTGTTTTGAAACAGAGGTTACGTAGTTATATTTTACGGTAAAAATATAGTCTTGGAAGGTAGAGTTATACTACAGGATTTCTTTCGGATGTACCCTTTGACTTGTCACTTCTTTGATCCTTTGGCGGCTGCTGGCAAATATTTGAAAATTTGAAATGTTCTTCTAGATCAGTTAATAAGTAAACACAAGTGATACATTTTTACTATAACATTGACTAACCTTAAAATTTGGATTGGCGGATTTCGTTTCTAGCGTCGATGATCGATTTACGATTACAACAATCGCCGAAAATAGGAGAAAAGTCTAAATATATTTCTGTTTTAATTTTTATTTAATGTCGCTTATAAAAGTATCTAAGCTAAAAAAGTACATAAATGTGACAAGTGGAGGGAAAAAAGGTAGGGAATTGCTTTGTCCTTCTATATTTATATATAGAGACTATTAAATCGTTTACCTTACTTGTAACGAACAACGAGCACTATCAGGGTTTCATTAGACGCTGTTGTTTCTACACAACGGCTTTGTATGGCTGCAATACTAAATTCGCAGAATTAAATACAGTGTAGGGTAAAAGCAATAAAAACATTTTCTAAATATGAGACAAAGTATAATATTTTACCCATGCGGGTACTAAGCATGGCGATATATCTCATTTTGTGTTGCAAAGTTGAGTATATAGTTTAGTTTAGTTTAGTACTAAGGTGTAATTACATACTATATCTGCCCAACAGAGGAGAAGAATGAATGTGATTATTTTATTTATAATACCCAATAGCTCAGGATCCAGGTCACGGGCACGAATTTCATCGAATTTATAACTAATCATCCTTGTGTATGTACAGAAAATTATATGCGGGACAGCCGTAGTAATATGTCATCCACACTTCATCAAGTAACATTTATACTTGTAAATACTGACTTATTTTCACGATCTTGCGAATAAATAATATGTAAGATATAAAAAATTTGTTTTTTATTTGTGTACTTTCATTTTTAAACATTACAATCATTGTAAATTTTTCAGTCTAATATTTGTTATATTTTCAAAAGAAAACGAAACGAAAACACATTTTGCACTTTTCCCTACAAAAGTTATTAGCATCTCTCTGTATTTTATTGTCTATTCTTATTCTGTACTCATAAACTTTTATGGGCGAATAACATCCACTAAAAGTCGTTTCGTGTTCGCTCTTTTTGTAAGTTCCCTAATCGCCGAGCTAACAGTGAAATATATCTGAAACTGTGTATCGTTGAGAGGGTTATGTTCAGATTTGATTTATAGCTGAGACATATTTACTGCTTCACGTCCTATCATATTTTTTGTCCTAAATATGTCACAATGTCCCCTGAGGTATTAGTACCACATGTTGAAAGGCATGATCCTTTTTTTAGTGTATACTCAGTAGAGCTTACTGAGTATACCGTAATCAAATTGACGAATTTGATTCTTGACTTAAAAAGGAATAAAATTTTCTTTTGATAATCAAATCATACCCGTGTACCTCCAGTGTGTCTTCTAAATTAAATTCGAACTTGTGAATAGAAATATATTTTAGACTCGATCTATGAATAACTATGTCGTTTCTAACGAATAAATGTGGAATGAATCTTAGAAAACAGCAGAATCATTAAAACAAAGGAAAAAAGTCAATTGAGTAGTTAAAGACGTTGATGTGAATATAGTATATTATTAAAACTTCAAGGAAACTATTACATAATTATTTCAACTATACGATTATTCATTATTTACTACAGTCAATTTATATTTGCAATATTTAGTTATCAAACCCGCAGGTTGTGGCCGAAGACATTTTTGTAACACACATTTGAAGGTAGAAATGAAAATCACATCATATTAGATGTCCTATCTTAACCTACCTTAGCCACATTATATAAATCTAATTATTGGTATTTTAAACATACGAATATTCAAATTTAACATCTATGGACTTGTAGTTTGTACATTTGACAGATCGAAACGATAGACTCATTGCTAGATATCATTATATAAATAACGAAATATCTGTGAACTATTTGCAACATCAACTCTCACGATCGATGCAGCCGTGAACTCTTGTATTATTCACTGAATATCCGACGCTTCAAATAGAGGCTTTTACCAAATCATGTTCGTGCATTTACAAATTAAGCTGTTTGATGCGATACTTGTGTGCCTCTCATATTGTGGGTTAAATTTAGAACTTTCACGGTAAGCACTTAAGCACTATCGCAAAATATATTCGGGTCGTAAAATTACAAAAAAATGTCTGGTCTTTATTATTTTTTCTTTTTTTTATTAGCTACATCTGTATATTTAAGAGCGTCCGATAAGTTTTTAGAATAGTGCGTGGACATAGTTTTTAAAGGGCAACATTTATGTATATAATAATAAAAATACGATGAGTGATATGAAATCTGACTGCAATATTCTCACTTTTAGAAACAATATAAAAAAAGGTAACCATCTGACCGAGTCTTCTCATTATATGTTATTTATATATGTATTATATTATTATTGATAAAGTATTGTTTAAAAAATCTATTAGAAGATACGAGGCCACGCACTTCTAGCTTTCATCACACCTCTTTTTGCGTCGGGACTTAATAAGAAATTAAATTTCCTAACAAACTGCCTAGGCACGTTTTTGACCTCTGTTCATTGAATAATTCGTCAACATAATAGAATTATTATTACACGTTACAATATAAAACATAAAAGCCTTTAATATTTATAGATTGGCTAAGGGCAAACATCATAAATCCGTTTTATAAAGAAATTAATTAAAATGGGAATAGTCTATGTATAATTTAACCTAAATATTTAAACCTTTAATGAGTTTAAAAAAGATAAGCCGCGTGTCGTTTTGCGGGGCACACCACATCCCTACTCTCCTTAATCCGTACTCAAATATATATTTTTTTGTTTCTCCGAGATTGAAAACCAAAACCTTCAAAAAGTAATAGAACTCAGCTAGATGAATGTTCAGATATTCGTTTTTAAAAATACAAGTTCACAACCCATACAAGGTCGTCAGTGGTATCATTGCAATGTGTTTTCATTTTCTAAATCCGTAGAGCTTATGTTACGGATGATAGTAGTATTATGGGATGGCGTTATAGCCTGTATAATACCATAACGTATTCAAGCCTAAAACTTGGCATTCGGGTTACGATCTCGGCTTACTTCCAAACTTACCTATTTTATTATAACATCCTTTAATATTACACATTCAATAACTATTATTACAATAACTATACAATTGTGTCTGTTTGTAATTTCAAAGTAACTCCTTTTTTCGAAATGCTTATGAATGTGTATAGAAATAGAGTTTCTAAGTTTTTTATTTCTAACCATGAATGATATATACATACCACAATACTTTTTAAAGTCTTTAGACGTGTTCTAGTTGTCATTGTAATTAACTATTATTGTTATATATACTTGTAAAATTAAAAAATTCGTGACTCGATAATTGAAGGTTATAACTGACACAATATTTAAACAGCTAAAGCTCTGTGACGGAACTAAAAAAAAATTTAACCAGTTCTTTGTACAGTGCTGCATTGTTGCACTGTTGTGTGCATAAAAACGCAAAATGTGTCAAGTAGTAGGTTATGTCATCTCGGGTAGTGATGCGTTCCAACTTATATATTAATACTACTAACTTTGCGTGCTTCCCCATATTGTCGGAGTTACTTTACCTGTTTTTTTTTGTTAAGCCTAAAAAAGCCCTTTTCCAAATGAGCAAGACCTTTCAAAAATCTTAGTACCTGAAAAGAACAGAAATATTTCTTTAAGATAGTAACGTGATTTGGTGTAGGTAGTTTGTACCCTTAAAGATAACTTGTGGCGCCGCGTGGTCTCACCTGTGTTGCAATAAATTTACAATTTATAGTTTATGCATTATTAAGATGTATAAGTTATATTACTATAATACACATTTTTACGTTTATAATATTATAAGTAAAGATGGTCACACGAACACATGGTGGATACACGAACGCCATCTATTCAGAGTCATTCGAAGCAAATCCCAAAATTACCAACTTGAAGCATTTTGGTTCTTTCGGTGGTTTCTTGCCGTTTAACCTGCTTATTCTAGATTTCGGTAGTTGTTAAACCAGTAGAATATTGAAGTACAGAAAAAATGAATTAAATCATTCAGGCAAATTCGAGTTTTTGCAACATTAACATACTAGATGTTATTTTTATGTGCATATATGTGTGTTATACATACGAGTATGTAAATTGTAGAATTGTCTATAGCAACACTTGTTCTAGCGATAAGTATTTTTTGGGTTCATTTATAAGGAAGAGGAATTTCAGTTTTGACCTAAAATAACCTATTAGAAGAGTTTCCTATCTTGAGATAAATAATGAATCAAAACTTTATATTATGGTGATTGTGAGTCTAGAAACTGTTTCTAGAGATTAGTAATGGTCTCGGGTTCATAACAAAGCTTGATTAAATGCCTTTACAAAATGTATGGAATAAATTACTAGTTTTTAATATTAACGTAACAGTTCCATATATTTTTTCTTCTATAGTTGTGTTTGTAGTACACAGCCTTGACAGCTACAATTTATTGTAACACATGACTGTAATAAAATTGGAGCAGACATACGATATAGGTCGTGTTATGATACACGATCCGGTGGGATTCATTGATCTCGAACTGCGGCCTTGATACTAGCTATTAGTTTTCTTAGATTCCATTATAAAATTAATTAATATGTACATTAATCATAACCCATTTATTATTTCATATATTTAAATTCATATATCTTGAAAAAAGCGACATTCGAATTAAAAAAAAAGGTAGTTATTCAGGAAGTCGCGTCAATTCAGTCTTGTCATTTCAACAGTAGTCTATGAATTCACGAATACTTGAAATTAAAGTTTAAAATTAAACAGCCAATCTGTGTGACAATAATTATTAGGTATATTTTTTGTATTGTCAACCCATTGTGTGTAATGTGGAAAAAAGAGAAGAAAATTAATTGGCTACTTAAGGAAATATTAGCTTATTCCGCCTTTGTGTAGAAAAATATTATAGTTGATATTTCGTCTATTGCCTGATGTTGATATTCCAACTTTCAATCACTATTTATATTAATTACCACGTATAGGTTTATCATTTATATGTATTAAAACGTGAAATGCAAACTACAGAACTATTTTTAATAACATAACGGGTACCAAAAATTACTTTAAAAGTAATATGGGAAAAGGAGTAAATTAATAATGAATGATGGTCTAATTTCAATCGAATCGAATCGAATTTTAATCAATAATCATAACATTTCAATAAAACTAAAATATATCGGAAAATTAGATCCACTTTATAAATCATTTGTCATTCTACGTAGAGAGGGTTTAATAGTGCCGGGGGAGAAGAAATTCGTCTTGCAAATGCAATTCTCTAAAATGTCACGCGTGCTAGAAAAATGTCCATGTATCCAATATATCGCAGGTTCACATACGAATCAGATCGCGGTGAACTCGTACGTAAATCGTTTTCTTATCGGAATCGAATTTTTAATAGAACACTATCGGCTTACCCAATAAATTTCAACTCGGCTATTAAGATTGGATGTTTCGCCGCCTGCAGTGACATCTAGCATCGATTAGATAATGTGATATTTGTACCAAGTTTGCTAAAGTTGCGTATTTAACACCGTATACATTTTATAACCGAAATCACTTGTTAGGCATATCCATTTACTAACGTGAATAACGATAAGTTATTATTAGTATATTACGACAAGATAATTAACACAATTCATTTTTTATTCATAACCAGAGAATAATTCGTTTACTCTATAGTCTATACTTTTAGTTATGTCTGTATGTAATCTGGCAAAGACCACGAAAATAATAAGAAAATAAATCAATACCGCACCTGGGAGAAGGAAGTTTAAATCGGCGCGACGGATCAAAAGATGAAAAGCGCTTACTCGACAGCACAGTTTTGATTTATTGACTCCAAGGAAAATGCTGCCGCCAAAACCTTGCGAATGCTTCTTTTGAAAATTGATAGAATTGAACCTCTGCCCCGTTATTTAAGTCCCTATTGACTTTTTGGATATTTTTTTGCAATGATATCCATTTTTGTATGTACAAATATTTTAAATCCAATTATCTTGCTTCATTCATTAAAATTGCAATGCTTCGTTCGTTGTATCCACACGTAACATGTGACCCGAATAACTCGCATAGATACATGTGTATGGAATTTCGTAAAAATTTAATTATATATATATATATATATATATATATATATATATAGCTGATTGATTAACAATGAATAGGTATATTTACTTGTGTAGTTTCACGCTCGAGGCTTTGATACATAATAATTTAATTAAATTTCGGCGTTAAACATTGTCTCTTTTAGGCAATACACTTTCGGCTTATTTTCCTACTGCCAATGTTTTCTTATAAACTCGTACTTTTGTAATGTGGCGCTTGGCTTATCAATTGAAGCTAACACTTCGTAATTACCAGGGCTAGTGGTTTCCTTAGTTTCATCAGACTTATATAAAAATACTTTAGTTAACGATAAATATTTTATAGAAAAATAATAGCAGCTGTTTGAAATGGTTTTTCATTTTCCTGTAGCATGTTTCCAGGTTTGCCAATTAATGTAATGTAGCTTCAATTCCGTTGCTTACTATTTATAAATCCGGCTTTATTCACTGGGGATGATAGTGTTTTCTTATAAAGAATTGTTATCAAACCAAGTCTGACGAATTCATAGATAAACTGAAGCTCTTCTTTATTTAAATTAAAATATTATTCGTATTTTTATTAGTAGTGTTACGTCACAGGTTTATTGGTGCTTACATCTCGTAATGTGTCATAGTGAGTTCGATTCCGGTCAGTTCTAAAATGTTGATCTACTTCCTAAAATCATGTTATTTATGTAGCTGGTTATCTTGGAGTATTAAAATGCGTGGAATAATTTTCAAAAAATTCCAATGAATCCTGAATATTAGATCAACAACACATCTAACATTGTGTAATTTTAATAATCTTTTTCTAATACTTTTATTTGAAAAACCAGACATTCCGTTTCTCAGTACTCCTCTTCGATTTGAGATAAAACTATAGGTGTGGTGGAAAGATTTAATTACCCTCACTAATCGATTTCCTAGTTAAATAGAAGGGCACAAATGAGCGGTAAAAGAAGGAAGGCAATTAAGCTTGTAGTGAGGGCGGCGCTATAGAGCTTCGGGGCGGAGCCGGCAACTGATCGCTTGAGAGTAATGAGCTCTTTGTAGCTTTCAGTTTCATTATACATTAGCACTTAATAGGTGTGCTTAGATAATTTTATATTAAGCTCTATTTTTTTATAATAAACCTTTTTTATTTTTCGTTTTTTAAACGACTTTTATAGCTATTGGGTTATGCAGAGACGTACTCTTCTGTCACGGCCGACGGCGAATAACAGATTTTAAATTCTCACTCGAACATAATTTAGAAAATAAACTAGTTTTAAATAACGAATTCGGACCATCTGTGACAAAAATTTTAATTTAACAGTGAAGTTGACCAGTTTTAACCTGAGATATGTTAGGAAAAAATATATACTTACATAAATACAATGGTAATTCAAAAAATTCTTTAAAACTGATAAGACAACTTCCTCATTGTATGTTATTCCGAAAAAATATAATTTTCTTATCTATATAAGTCAGTATAAAGTAAAACAAATCTAATTCAATGAGAGTAGAACAAATTGCCTCAGAAAACAGTTTCGCATATACAAAGAGCCAGCCAAAAGTCGAGGCGAAAATTAAACTTTATAACTATATCATTAAAAGCTTAAGTTATTATATGTATCATTCAATATAAGAGTTTTTTAGTAAAATCTGTCTTATTAGGATGATTATTATGTTTGCTATATACAGATGTATGGATGTTACTGCATGCATTGAATTGATGTTTGTCACATACAAATCGCATGTCGAGTACGAACTAATTTGTCTTCTCCATCAATACACTACCAATATTATAATAATATCAACTGTATTCAACTGTCCATCTGGGAATAGACACGTTCTACAAGTTGGTTGTATGTACAAGATATTATGTATGTACTTCTCACTAAGGAGC
Organism: Hebomoia glaucippe; assembly: GCA_025727935.1. Classification (NCBI taxonomy): domain Eukaryota; kingdom Metazoa; phylum Arthropoda; class Insecta; order Lepidoptera; family Pieridae; genus Hebomoia; species Hebomoia glaucippe. The sequence goes on along the minus strand of JAOSYY010000012.1, from coordinate 12,372,899 downwards.
AAGGATATAAGGATTGCCACCCCATATAATTGTACTAAATGTACTATTATTAAGATGATACCGATAGTTAATAAATAATACCTAAAGAATCTGTTATAGGCTCTGCTTAGACACACTAAAGCCATTGTATAAAAGTTTTATTACATTGTTTATTATATACGTACAAGAGAAGCGAAGAAAAGCATGTTAGAGGACAAATTGTTAATTCTCTGAGTTTTAACAAAAAACAAACAGAAACGAGCTTTAGAAAATTTGTCATGGGCTTATTAAAAATCACAGTTTAACCTATAATGTAAATATTAATCTTAGTAATCTTATTCATATAAAAAGATGAGGAAAAGCTTTTTTTACTTTACTTGATTTGTCACAACAATATGGATAGCGATATGCAAATGTGGGGTGATGGAGTAATCTATCACCGCTGCATACAGTCTTTTTCTGTTTTATAAGAAGTAAGATTTGAAAGGAGATTGTATATATAATGTGAGAACGCGTTCACAGTACGCTAAATCTATATTATTAATTGTATGGCAACTTTTTTTACTTTTTCCCACCTTAATATTGGTGTAATAATTGAGTAGGTATGTGTGTCGAGCGTTGAGTGTAAAAATGTTGTAGCATTGATTGTTCTCTGCAAAAGAGCGTTTATCTAGAAGTGTGTATTTGTGTGTTTGGCTAGTTATGCAAGCGGGTTTAATACGAATGCTTTTGAAAATTTTTTGTTACCAGTTTGAGTGCTCGATATATGTATTGTCACAATATTGTTCTACTAGCTTCTGTCAGTGGCTTCACTCGCGTTCATTTCGCTCTTTACACCTTGGGTTACATTATTGGACTTTTAGTAAGGAACCCTTTTTTTTAATAAATAATGAATAAGTAATATAATCTAGCCTTCCTCGATAAATGTGCTGTCGAAAATTTAAAGAGTTTTTCAAATCGCTCCAGCGGTTCCTGAGATTAGCGAATTCAAACAAACTTTTCTGCTTTATAATATTATGTATAGATTATAAAAAGTGAACTTTTTCAAGTTTACGTACTTTATCAATAATTTAGTAACAATAAGATTTTTTAAAAGCAATAAGGCTTCTATTCGCTACGTCACTGATTTTTTAATCAAAAATCCACAACCAATAGTGCAAATTATAATAAACATTTGAGCTGTACAGGTAAATACTATCAAATAATTAAAATTGAAATGTAAGATTATGCACACAAGCGAGTAAATGAGAAGCATTTACGTATTGAACGAAGTAATCTCGGTCTATAGATAAAAGATTATCTCCAGTGGCGGGTATCACACGGAAGCTTAATAATGTAACATTCGTGACTCGCTTATGAAGGCAGGTTATAGAGATGATATCGCTAGGTGACGTAAGCGTATTCGATTGTATCACATTCACTTTTTTATAATTATTTTTTTATTTAAGAAGATGATCAGGAGTCCTTTTTCAAGATATCTTTTAACTCTTAAAAAATTACGCGTAGAACCTATCTAAGGCTTAACTGTCTATCGTAAAATAATGTTTTTAGAATGAAACTTTTTAATGTAAATTATTTTATATAATATCATTGAAACGTATTTAAGAAGTCCATTACAGTTTTAACTAATTATTTACTTTAGTACGCAGAGAATTCGTTGTCCACGCCAGTTTTAAATCTCATTACACGTATAGTTGGAGGATGATAGCGTACAATGTTAATATAATAATGCAGTGTAAGATATAAACTGTATTTTGTAGTATGTTATTAGTTAATAACATTGCACTGGACTCAGGTGAATTCCGAAAGGCTCTTAAACAAGTTTTCTCACGGTGAAGCTCGGAACTTCAACTTGTACGAGTAAGTGCTTAACATTCAATAACTAACAATCGCGCGCCAACTATAGTCTGACGATCTATTAAAAGCGAAAGGCTGAAAGACCGGATGCCAAGTTTTGCACCGTTTTGCTACTTGCATTACGTGATGAAAAGTTCGTCCGAGACGCGATCAAAGATTGTATTAAAAAAAGAGATTTTTTCCGATTATACATTTTTCAGATATCCGGTGTTAAAGGAAGTAAACTGGGTAATATTTATTTAAAAATGAGAAATAGGATTCCGCGACAGACGTATAGAAAAATTTAACGCAAGTGAAACCTTGAAGCACCGCTAGTTCAATATTAATTGGCTTCAATATCCGCATTTCAATAAATAAATCGCATCTCTGTAAAAAACTAAAAATGAAAATAAATACCTTATTTATTAAATTGTTGAACTAATTTGGTAAAAAAATTAATTTACTTTACACACCGTAAATGGTAAAACATGTATGCGAGCTCTACAATTAAGAACTGCTCGTTCTAGAAAAATAAACTGTTATGAATACATGAAATTGAAGTTGTTTCTGCAAACTTTAACGTGGCTGAATAGCTGGGGCACATATGTCTAATTTAGTAACGAATAAGTTATATATAACTGCCTATTATGTTACACGAACCTAATTTGTTTAATGGAGAGTCGTGAGTTATTTAATAGTTTATAGTGAGCCATATGGGCTTCCCCACTATAAAAGCGAATGTTTATAATTGAATATTGTTAGTAGACTGCGGTGGTCACATTCAGTGAAATTATATTTCCTCGTAACAATCCCCCTGAAGCATATTTTAGGCCTAAACCGTTATTAATCCAATGTTAAGTCAATTAGGCGTCGAGGCCCTTATTAAGGAGGATATAAGAGGACGCGGCAATATTAGAGTTCCGGGCTCAAGCCGTATGTAAAGCGTGACCCTTAGTCCTTTAAATTATTGCATTTTTCGAAGATTATTTCCCAATAAACCTCTGCATACATATTACATTATAGATTAGTTAAAAAACTAATAAATTACTAAATTAAAATAAGGAATTTTAAGTTACCTCTTCTAATTTTTTTAATATACAAATATACGGCTAAAGTATCAGATACTACGAAAGTGAACTTGACGCTAGACTGTCGTTTTGTCATTGCCAATTATTGCAATTTATATTATAAATGTTTTAAAATTTACCGTATGTATTAAATACTGTTTAAAATCCTCCATCTAAAGTTAACCATATAAAGTACTGGCTCAGAAGGGCAGTGTAAGTGTTTAGGGACGCGTTGGGTTGGAAGTGGGATCGCGGTCTCTTCTGGTCTAATGGCCGTACGACGTAACGAGCGGCCTGAAGTACCCTTGAGATTGCATCGACAGGGTTGCCAAATCCGTTAATCATTGAGTGCTACTCAACCCTACCTTGGCGAATAAATAATTTATAAAAGATTTTTTGATGGCACTTCAAGTTTTACGTGCTTATGTTGAACACAGTATGGGATACGTCTATATTATTTTCATAAAAAAAATATAACACGTTAGTGCTTAAGTTATAAAGGATATTTTTTATAGAGCAAGATAATATGTTTCAGAGTTAGGTAATACTAATTGGCCTATGATGTGCATTGGACCCATTCATTTGTAATTTGAATATCTTAAAATATTTACATTACTGCTTATCACCATTATTTTATTTATATATTCCTTCATTTGTTTTTCTCTATTTCTCGAAAGAAACAACACAATGAATATTATATAAAAACGTTACACATACCGTGAATGAAAATAGCGGCTTCTCGTTGCAGCACGAGGTGTACTTAACCCCTAGAGCAATGAGTTTGTAAATAATATAAAAGTTCTTAAAAGTATTTGCATATAGTACAGTGTGATTGTAGTAACAGAAGAAATGTAAATCGTAAAAGTTTTTGAAGCCGAAATTAAACAAATCCAACATCATTTTTGTCTCGTGATCCACGTTCGGTCACCTGTCTCACAAGCGATCGCGTTAAGCAGGATTCTAGTCCCTTACGATATTGAATAACATGTATTTGATTTTCTGATTTCAAAGGAAATAATCAAAGAGCGAAAGCCAGTAAGAGGCCGAAAGAAGATAATTTAATATTTTCTATCCATTTGATACTAAGCCGAATCTATTTACATTGCGATTTATTATATTATTCAAGGAATCAACCAATTCCATATTCCATAAATTATTCAGCGAACAATAGATTTATAAACGTTTTTCTTTTGTTTCCAGTTACAACGCGTCAGCGAGTCAAACAAAAAGGTAAGCTTTTTGGCTCGTAAGAAAACGCATTACCGTAGCTAATGGAAGAGAATGAAAAATATATTCAGAGAAGAAAAACACCATTAAACATTTTCAATAAATGGCCCGTTCGCTGTCATTTCTTTCAGCCATTAATTCACCTATTGTGAGTGACGGGCCCGATGAACTCAATCAATTGACCCACAGTTAGGGTTAACACTTGCCAGTTCTATACGGTTATACCTACTTAGACTGACTGTAAATTTATTTTTCGTCTAGAAATATTAATAGAATGCTAAGAACAGTTTTATCGTCATTATTGTAATTATGTCTGTGTATAGATTGTACTTAAATATTAAGACGACGTTCTAAAAATATAACGTGTGTGTAGGATTCCCCTGATTCCTAAGAGTGGTTAGGAAGAGATACATATGTGTGTCTGTTTTACAAATAATTTTTCTCAAAATTCTCTTTTTCCCCGATTTATAACCTGGACCTCAAATGTTATTCGAAATAACTAAGCTGAACGAGTAAAGCGGGTACGTGCTGACATTCTTACAGAAATTAAAATTGGGATAAAGGATAAATGCTTACGACTTTTTCCATGAAATTAAATTATTGTTAGATTTTCCATATGCCTGTTAACCCTACACACAGCTACATTTGAAAAGTGAAGGCCAGTGTTTGGCATCATTACGGGGAAGTTATTAATGTATTGGGTACGGGACTAATGTTGAAACCCTCTCGATGTGGCTCTATAGATGGATTTATCGGTTATCCATAGGTAATGGGTTAGGACGTAATTATTAACCGTTTGCTATTAAGAAGGATTTATGCGTTTACCAAACTGTACACTTCTAAAACACTCACAACAATAAGAGCTACTATTTTACCTTGATGTAGCATATTTAACTAATACTTACGCCATATTAACTATTTTATTCCTTTAAATCTACCACTTATATTGTGAAATGTAAATAAAGTGTATACAGAAATTCATATTTCACTGAAGCTATTAAAAATTTATTACATTTCATACATACAAATTCATAGTATTTGTTATAAATACTGTTGTTTCAAGTGGCATCATTTAAAATTACCCATGATATTTTCATAAAATAATTGGTGCTAAAGCTTAATTATTGCAGGTTTCAGACAAAATACGTGAGTATTTAAACACAGAGAGAAAACTGACTGAAATAAACATGAATAAAATACATTCGATTTTAATATAATTTAAACTTTGGACTCGTTGTTTCAACGCAAGTCTGCTTTTGGCAGGATGTAAGCGGTTAACTCATTGCTACGTTATATTATATTTATCACTTTTAAATTGTGTTTTATATAGCAGGAACATCAAGAGGTCACTTGCATTGAAAATAATCGACTTTAGATTTCAGGTTTAAAAATCGACCAATAGAAATAGCTTTGATTCCTCTAGGTTTAATAGATTTAATTTTTATTGAAACATCATTATCGTACATCTAGTAGTTTTTGAGCATTCAATGAGTTGAAGGATATTATATCTCCGTCTGTGTAAGCATTCGTAGATTGAGAGTACTTACTCCTTTAGTTTTATAAAAATAAATAATAAGTAGACAGCTCATCATACATTAATTAATAATTTCATGTAGCTCAGAAATCCAGTCAACTAAGTCTAATATTTTCCTACACTAATATAATAAACAGGAAAGATTTCATTG